>VWZY01006245.1:20939-35507 GCA_013399075.1 Chloroceryle aenea | reverse complement strand
AAAAAAAGGAAAAAAGAAAAAAGAAAAGAGAAAAGAGAAGAAAAAGAAAAAAAAAAAAAGAAAAAAAGAAAAAAAAAGCCTGTAAAGGATACAAAGTTCCTTCAATTGCTCCCCAGCTCAAACAGGTGCTCACCTTTCCCAAAACAAGCACCTTGTCCTGTACTGGCAAGAAAAGCAGCTCCAAAACAAAGCCAGGAAAGAATCCAGCATGCACTGAGCAGCTTCCTGCCATCGCTTGAGGATCACAGCCAGCAAAGGCGTGGGGAAACCTGTGTGCACTGCCTGGAATGCTCTGACTTACCCCGCACACCCGACAGACTCCAGCAGCCAGCCCTACACAGCAAAACCATGGCACTGACAGCTTGTCTGGCTGCAGAATGGTGCAGAACAGCTAGAGAATTAGAGGGATTTAATCCAAGCACCCATCACATGAGGAGATGCAGCAGCACTCCCCTGCCTTGTCCCTCTCATGCCCAGTCTGATGACAAGCAGCAGGTAGATTTAACCATGGTTTAAAGGAAGGATCCTGAACTCCCTGCTAAATCTGTGTGGGCATCTGTGCAGTTGTTTGCACAAACACATATGTATGCTCCTAGCTCAACCTTTTCACCCAGGAGTACCTGTGCCGACCCCTAGGGCTCAAGACATTCAACAGGTTCGCTGCTCTGTCTCTTGGCAGGTGGGGGCAGATCCTGCTGGGCATAGCTGGAAAATGATTCATCTCAGCATGTCACTGGAGCCACATGAGAGGTCACATAGAGGTGGTAGAGTAGGTACAAGGAGGGCTGGGGGCAGCCAAACACATTATCTCCTCAGCTCACATAACAGGTAGTTCAGAGACCTGAGCAGATCTGCTAGAAAAGAAAGAACCTCACAGTAGGGACAGAGCAGCCCGAGCCTGGAGCACGGTACCTGAAAGTTGCCGAGTAGGGTCATCCCAAAAGAGGCCAAACACAATGCCACAAGGCCGCTGACATTCAGCCAAGGGTTTAACACCTTTGGCTTCAGCTGAATGAAGCGCAGGACAGCCACGACCAGCGCTGAGAAGGAAACAGAACATGAGGTGCATCGTTAGGTAGAACATGCTGCAGTAATCACTTGCCTAGGGGCTTACAGGCCCCCTTCAGCTTCTTTCCATCAGTGGGGAGACGTCATGGCAGGTCAGCTACCTTAGTCCGTCTGCATGGCCCTCTCCTGCTTATCAACAGTATTAAGCACTGAATCACAGCATGGCAGGGGTTGGAAGGGACCTCTGAAGATCATCAAGTCCAACACCCCTGCCAGAGCAGGGCAAAACCAGAGCAGATGCCGCAGAAATGCATCCAGACAGGTCTTGAAAGTCTCCAGAGAAGGAGACTCCACAACCTCTCTGGGGAGTCTGTTCCAGTGCTCTACAACTCTTACAGTGAAGAAGTTCTTCCTCGTGTTGAAGTGGATCTACCTGTACTCAAGCTTGAATCCACTGCCCCTCATCCTATCACAGGGCACAAGTAAAAAGCGGTGGTCCCTGCCCTCTTGACACCCAGCCCTTAGGTATTTATAGACATTAATTAGATCCCCTCTCAGGCTTCTCCTCTCCAGGTTAAACAGCCCCAGGGCTCTCAGCCATTACTTGTAAGGCAGCTGTTCCAGCCCCTTCATCATCCTCGTAGCCTCCATTGAACTCTCACCAGTATTTCCCTGTCCCTCTTGAACTGGGGAGCCCAGAACTGGATGCAACACTCCAGGTGTGGTCTCACTGGTGCAGTGTAGAGGGGAAGGAGAACCTGCTGGCCACACTCTTCTAAATGCACCCCAGGAGACCACTGGCCACATTGTTGACCCATGGAGAACTTGTCTATCAGGACTCCAAGGTCCTTTTCCACAAATCTACTCTCCAGCAGATATGATCTTCTTCATAATTCTTCCAGGAACTGAGGTTGGACTAACAGGCCTGTAGCCCCCTGGCACTTTTTGTGAAGTGGAATAACATTGGCTAGCTTCCAATCAGCAGAGACCTCCCCAGACTTCCAAGATCTTTGGTAGATGATGGTTAAGGGGGGGTCCTGCCATAACATTTGTGAGCTCCTTCAGTGCTCTGGAAGGAATCCAACAGGCTCCAATATTCATATGATCTTTTTCTCAAGAATTTTTCAGATTATTTCTTCTACTTGTGGCCTTTCCTTCTTACTCCCACTGCTGGAAAATGCTAAAAAACTTCCACAGATTTAGTACTGGAATTTAGGAAGGGATGGGGTAGGGAGAACTTCATCACAGGTGACATTTTGCATGACCAGTTGCTGCATTTGCCAATATTCCCATGCAATCATCTCACACTCACAGCATATCACAAAAACCCCACCATACAACAAAAACCAGTCACACAGATTCTGGGTGAAGATGAGACAGTTAAAAATATCAGAATAAATCAGAAACCAAGAAAGTTGTTTTCAAATGCAGTTTGAAGTTCAAATTCATTCAGCTTCATTCTCTTTCTACAAGTGAAGACAAAATAATGCTGCCTTCATCGGTAGTAATCACAGTTTAAATGGTTTCACAATGTCTGATTCGAGAATACATATGGGATGGCATTTATGTTTCATAAATGAGCAACTTCTTAAAGAAAATTATGAAAGAGAAAGAGAAAGAAACAACCCTCTTATGGGTCCTACCTAGAAATGCTGCCATGTTCATGACCTGGCTAAACACGCAGCTCGCAGGAGGAGCATCACCTGCAATACTTGGAAAGTATAAAGTGCATCACTGTAACTCTCTGATGGCAAAGACACATAAATAACACTCAGTAATCAAAACAGGGGTTGGAAAAACATCATTCACTTACCTTATATAAGGTGGTCTTTTAGAGCCAGGTTTCCTAAGAGACATAAATGCACGGGAACAGTCAAGATTTTCCTTCCCATTCAGCTTTAATTGGTTTATTATTTTAAAGAAATGAGTGGTTGTATGTAAAGCCCCACAGGCAGCTCTTACCTATCTGGTATATTTAATGGGAGAATTTTGTTATCTTCCACTGCTATAAAATACCTGTCAAAAAAAAAAAAAAGGTGTAAAACCTTATCATGGCATCAATTCCAAATATCACTCAAAAGATTGCCTCAGAGCCCACTGGCAGGATCTACTGGAGGGCCCCTGTATTTCTGTGCTCAAGCAGGCAGTTTTGCTCACTTCGCAACCTAACTATGTGCCTTCCTTTGTGTTGTATCTGTTTTCGTAGGCAAAGAGGGTCACTGCACTGAGTTTCCTTAAAACTAACGAACCAGGAGTATGTTTTTGGTTTTAATCCGAATTGTTTGATTCATCTGGTTTACCATGGTCCCCTCCCTGCAAAAGCTGCTTTAATACAGAGGGGATGGGAAGAGGACAGTTACAAGCAATAGGGGTCAGACAAATGGCTTAAGCTGCCCCTGCTGCCAAAAAACAATATCCACAGACACAGACAAAGCCATATCAACAAGTGCAACTGCTGCTCAACTTCATCAGCAACTGCTGATGGTGTATTTATTGCTCCCAAATTCATGCTGCCGTCATCTGCCTGCACGCTGGGAGAGCCCAACTCAGGGAAATTTATGACTCGTGCATTCTTGGTAGGAAGGGTTAGGAGAGAGTGAGCTTTCAACACTAAGCTGCTGACCACAGTAAGGTGCTGGGTGCTGCAGATTTTGAGTTTGCACCCTAAAGCAGAGCCCAGGTGCACCTCCAAGAGCTGTGCTGGGTCATTCAAAGAAAAACATGATGAAAGGGATTTTTTTTGCATTCTTATCTGGTTCTTCAGGCAGCTCCCCCGTAACACGTGACAGGAAATAGGTAAGGTCAGAAACTTGGTCTGCGGAGCACAGAAACTCAGGGGTAATAACGTGATTCTCCAAGCCATGAGCTGGCACAGAACAGCTCCTGCCCCTGTCATGTGCCTTCCCAGCCCCACATTAACTCCAGAGCATCTCCAAAAGGCTCTCCCTACTGAGTCACAGCACACACCACAGCAGTTCTTCTGACCACCCCAACCCAGAGAGGAGATAACTTACACTATCCATAATCCAGCTGATGTAAACAGGGTAAACACAAGAGGTAAAAACATCCACACGCTGCATTTCTTCCCATCCATACCTGCTAGAAACAAAGAACAAAGTCAAAACAAAAGAAAGAGGGCAGAGATACCCACCCACCTCAGCCCCCCTCTTTGGAAAGCAGGAAGAGCATCCATACAACAGATGCTGAAGCATCCCAAGATCACTCCTAAAAGCCAGGCAGCAGGCAGTACAAACCTTTCGTACTGTTCTGATCGCACGCAGGCAGCAGATTCTGCCCTCTGCATAAAACCAAGGCAGAGAACCCAGAGCTGTGGAGAGGGAGACTTTTCAGACACACCTAGAGAATCTGAGTGTTTTTCAAAGTCTTCTTCTGAAGCATTTTGCACAAGGTGACACTGCAAGACCTGCAGCCCCACTTCCCTGCTACTTCCCAGAAGCACAAGGCAAGGCAGCCTCCTTCTTAGGATCATTACCAATTCCATGCACGCTGCTGCAGCACAAAGGGAGGAGGATGCACAGGCTGTCTCCTCATCTCCACAAAACACACCACCAGCTCCCATCCTGGCCACAGCAATCGGCTAAAAATAGCATTTGGGCACACCCAGAGCAGAGCCAAGCTTGAGTGCCAGCACCAGGAGTAGTGTCAGGACAGGGTGTTACAAACAGGACCAGCTCTTGGCGTGTGGAATCCTGCACAGGGTGTGAGGATGCTGAGCACACCACCTGCTGAGGAAGACACAGAGAGTCCCATGTCTCCCTGGCAATCCTTTCACAACAGATCAGATATTTTCTTATGCTCTGTCCTTGTCCATTAATGTTCCTCCAGGCACCAAAAGACAGAAACAGAGAGCAAAAAACATCAGGCTCATGGCTTCAGCACCTTCTTTGCTTTCATCAGGGCAGCAGCACCTGCACTCTGCCTCCTGCTCCTCCTTCTTCCTCCTATAACCCCATAGCAGGGGGTCACCAAGGTCCAGAGGACAGTGAGGCACCCTGGGGTGCCAGGACAGCTCAGACACAATGGCCTTGCACTAGAGTCTGCTTGCATTTGCTGCTCAGTCACCCCATCCAGGTCCTTAAAGCAATGACTGTTCTGTGTGCTCCAAAGAGCCCACATCGTTGTCTTCCTCCTCTCAGCTCCCCTAGCACAGAAGTCACAGTCCCTCTGGGCTGCTGCCCTGCTCCCTCTGGGCTGCGAGGGCCCACAGCAGAGGGTAAACACCTCACCATGTCACAGCCAGCGTCCACACGACAGTCCCAGGAAGAAGAGGCACCACTGGCCGGACACTGTTCAGACACTGCTCGAGGCCCCAGCCACCACCTTCTACCTGCCCCACAGCGGCTGAGGCTGCAGGAGCTGAGAAGCCCCCGCTGAAGGCACAGCAGCCTCATGCTTGCCCCCACAGGTCACCCGTCCTGTCCTCGCTGTATGTTGCTTGGCAGGGGTACAAACCAATACCCTTGCAGTACCCTGAGCTACACCACACTTGCACAAAGCCACGAGGCCACGATTTGGTGCTGTCTGTACAGATATCCTCGAGTAAGGCTGAGCTGAAAACCTTTAAAGGTAGAAAAGCAGTCAAATAAGGTCTACCTCCTTAGCCTGGGAGCGGAGAGAACTGCAGAGCAGGGAGCATGAAAAGATGCAAGCATTGAGTACATCAAGTTCAAAGGCAGTCAGCTCCAGTGTGCATACACATCTCCAGCATGGCGTGACAGATCAGAAGAAATTATCAATGAGGATGGGTTAGATGTCCCCACCCACCTCATCTCTATTCCTCTTCTCCCACATAGGGGACACAAAGCATTTCACAGGTCTGATCCTGCACAGCCTCTGCTACAGCAGTTGCAACTCTACAGTGAAGAGCTGTTCTTGCCTTTTCCTCCCGCAGCCCTTCGACACATGGCAGCATCCCTTAGCTGGTGTGGGATGTTGTTCTGAGACCTGCAGAGGCAGTGTCTGTCAGAGAGCTGCAAAGGCAGTGCCAGAGACCAGTAAAGGTAGTGCCAGAGACCTGCAAAAGCAGTGCCAAGGACCAATTCCAACTTCCCCATCTGTGACAGGGCCACATCCCTGCTCAACCCAGGTGTCAGTCACCTGCCCAAGGGAGCCATAGCTGTAGCCGACTTCACTGCCTTGGCTGCAGGGGAGCAGGCAGGTAATGACACCTCCCATTACAGCCCATGTTTCCTCTGCAAGGTAATTACTGTGCACTCCTCTTTGCTAGTGGCTGGACTAAGCCAAGGCAACATCATTCTTTCAGGGCAGGGGATGGCAGATGACATCATTATTTACCTTTCCCCTTTGGGAAGGTACAAAGGATTAATTTATGTAATAAAAGCAAATACTAAACATAACATTTGTCTACATTAATGTGCTGCCACAGCTCCTCCACCTTCCAGCATGCCTCCCAGCCAAAAACGCTTCAGCATTGTCTGTCCTGCAGAGAGGAAGGTGGCAGGGGACTCTTCCCCTAGTCAGAGCAGCAAGTCAGGGCACATGGGTGGGCACTCTACAACAGGATGAGGTGGGGGAATGTGAAAATGCTCTCCAGTTAACCATTACTCTGTGCAGAGCTCTGCAACGGAAGGAGGGCAGGACTCAAAGTCAGTGTGACACAGCTGCAGATGCACTCTCTTGGAAATCATACTGTGTTTAATACTCACAGAGTCCCCTTCTCTCATGCACTAACAGAAAATGACATCCAAAATCATTTCATGTTAAATGAATGACTGGTGCAGAACACAGCATCCCAATGAGAAGCCAGGTCCATAGTTCAGAGAAACATATTCATTACAGCCAGTTTAAAAAAAACCAAACCAGCAAGAGAGCACACCTCTAGAACATACCTTTATGTTCTCTAGGAGAGCAGGGGGGTAATGGCTGGACCAGTGTCCTTGATGGCCCCTGCCAGCCCACACAGGAGGAGCAAGCCACCTGTGTTTGACAGGTGAAATACTAAAAGCAGGAAAGAAGTGTCCCTTTATCCCATGTCCCCAAAGGGCAACACCTTTTAATCATAGAATAAGAATGGTAGAGGTTGGAAGGGACCTCTGGAGATCATTGAGTCCAACCCCCCTGCCAGAGCAGGGTCACCCAGGGCAGCCCACACAGCAACAGATCCAGTCTCCAGAGAAGGGGACTTCACCACCTCTCTGGGCAGCCTCTTCCAGGCTCTATCACTCTCTCAGTGAGGAAGTTTTTCCTCCTGTTGAGGTGGAACTTCCTCTCTTTCCCCTTGCTACCATTACCTCTTGTCCTATCCCAGGGCACCACAGAAAAGAGCCTGGCCCCTTCTACTTGACACCCACCCCTGAGATATTTGTAACTATTTATAAGATCCCCTCTCAGGCTTCTCTTCTCCAGGCCTAACAGCCCCAGGGCTCTCAGCCTTTCCTCACTAGAGAGATGTTCCAGTCCTTTCATCATCTTTGTAGCTCTCTGTTGGACTCTCTCTAGTACTTCCCTGTCCAATGTTGTCCCTTGGCACATCCCACACATGCTTGAAGATGTTTCAACATCCCCATGTAGGCAAAAGAAATTCACCTCCTGCATATTTCACATTTAGTTCCTGCTCTGTTATTTGGGTGTCAGGAACAAAAATTACACGTAACCTCACCCGCTTCCAAAGGAGAAACTCCAGCATGTGCCAAACCTGCCTAGCTTTGCACTAGTGTTCAGTGGATATCATTCTCAGCAGCTGTCTCTGTTTTAACCTGCCCTCTTCAGGGATGGCCCCAATATTCAGGTCTTCAAGCTGAGTCACCTCCCTAGGTGCTAAGAAGGTATCCCAGAATGAAGAACAAAATTACAGCCTCCCCTGCAGCACCACAGCAGTTTGGCCAAAATAAAACCCCGAGAGCGACAGTAAGAATAACATCAATTCTCCGTGGGAAGTGCAGAAACAATTTCTTTGACAGCTCATCCTTCCACATGGGTGACACAAAGCGAGCCTTCCTCTTCACAGCTTTGCTCTGCCTTTCTGCTATGATCATGTACAGTCAGCCCCCAAAAGCACACGCTGTGGTTTTCCAGTCCCTCTTAACTCATACCAGTATACCAAAAACCACATTGAGGTACATTCCTGCTGCCAGCTGTCAAAGGTGAGGGTGCAGAACTGCAAAGGATTTCACTGCCACAGGGTATGGCTTGAAAATTCTCTCAATGCAGCCTTACTCCCTTATCTCCGTTCCCATTTTTCTGTCTAAATCTGCTCAGCCCCTCAGCTGTTTGTTCTGGGTTTATTACCATTGCCCCACTACACTTCCCCAACCAAGCTCCTGTTCCTCTCAAATACACACATCAATGACAGCAGGTAGGTCATCAAACATACACTGCTGCTTGCTCAAGGTCCAGTTAATGTGAGCATCTGAGTTTCATCTACCAAGCAAAGTTATGGGATCCTCCTCAAGTTGCTTTCGCCAGAGTACATGGATATGAAGAAGGACAAAATTACCATGTTGCCAGCACCATACATCTTTTGCAAGCAAGCAGATGCATTTCAAGGGTCCGTACACAAGCTGCATAATAAACCAGAGCAATACTCCTGCATTTCACAGCACTCGGCCATGGAGTCATTTCATCAAACAGGTAGAGAGCCAGAGGCACTGGGAGAAGGAGGATGCTGTTCAAATCATATGGCAAGTCACAAACAACTGCTGCCAGGCAGCAACAATAAAGGCCAACAAACACAGTTTGTCTTTTGGGGAAGCCCATGATAGCTCTGTTGCTTTTAAAAGCAAAAATAACCACAATCATTTGATACTTAATCACTGCAACTGAGTGGATACAAACCAGCACGTTACGTAACTAGTCACCCACAAGTCTCGAACGCCAAGATAAAAAAGCAGAGCCTTTTCAGGTTTATCTCGAGGTTGCCAGCCTAAGCACACCACGAGAGAGGCAAGGCACACCCGAGACTTGTAAATGCATCACAAAATAGTGGGGTGGCAGGAAAAGAAGTGACCTCCTCCGTAAGCAGGCTACAAAGCTCTGCTTGCTCTGAGCACCCACCTACCATCTCAAGGGTGTGCAGAAATGCCCTTTTCATTTATTTATGTAAAAAAAGGGATGGGAAAAGGTAAAGACTTCTCTGGGTTGCCCATAGGGGAAGCAGGAGATGCTTTAGCAATCCTGCAGTGATGCTAAGAGACAATGCTTTCACCCCCAGAAACATCCATAGGTACTTCTTCTCTCTTCTCACACTCAGCAAATACATTCAGTGTGCTAACAAAACACCCTGGCTGTCACAAACCTAACAAAAATGGGCAAAGCACACTGAAGGAATGAAACCTTCTAGTAACCAGAAAACAGGGGCAGAAAAGGCTATATTAGCATCTGCTTGCCGACACCATCCCTCCAAGGTTCCCTGGGAAGCTGTCCCCTGGGGCTGGGTAAAACTAATCTGTTACCAATCCTGTAAATATATAAATATATGTACATGTATATATGTGTGTGTGTATTCAGCCTCTCCTGAATGCCTTGTTAAGAAGAACACGTGATCAACAGCGTGTCCTACCCAGCCAGAGATACTCCTGCAGCATTGCTAGGTTGTGATACCAGAGTCACCTCCTCTGCACCCTACTGTCCTCCAAAGCACCTTCCTGCTCCTGCACAGCCTCAGTCACACAGGAGTACTTACAAGCCATTTAGGAATTGGTGTTGAACTGCTGCGTTACACCCAGAGATGCTGACTGTAAACTCTTCTGGGCCGAGTCTGTGTTTCGTGTTGTAAAAACCAGGCACGTCTTACTTCAGAATGAGGTTCCTGGATGCTAGAAAAGAAAAATTAATATAATTTGCCACCTTAGGACCAAAAGGGTGTGTTGCAATCTTTGACAGTGCTGTTCTCTGACCCATGCAGCTCCATCAGACCATGCTGACTTCCATGAGGTCCTACTCATGCCGTATGCTTGGGCAGCTGTGGCCCTCAGCCTGCAACAGGCAAAGGCGGCAGAAGCAGGAGCTGGCTAAGGCAGAAGGGACACATCCAGTTCAGACAGTAAAAGCTGAGTTAGCAGGCAGTGAAACCAGCTGGGAGCATCCAGGGCTTACCACAAGACTCACAGAAAGCTGAGAATTTTGCAAGTGCTGCGTGCATGTTTGCCCCAAGGACCCCATTCTGCTTGCGAGCACCCAATGAAAGATTCAGCCTTCCTGGCTCCTCAAGATCTCAGGAGCTGCATGTGCCAGGTGGCAAACAACCCCCAGAGAGTCCTTGCAGTGTGAGTATGTTGGAGTGCCTGCATGCCAGGGCAGATGCCTTATCATCTCTCCAAGAGCAGATATGCTCAAGACCGGAGCCACTTCAGCCAGACCTCTCCTGAGAAGCAGGGAAAGTCTCTAGCAGAGAGTTTCAACACAGACCCAACCCCATGGTCCCACACCACTGCCACAAGGGCATATTCTCCCCTTGCACAATTCGTCAGGCATCGGTCTGGGGTTATCGTCACAGCCAAACCCCAAAGTGAAAAGTTGATGGAAAAAGAGGAGAGCTGCTCACCTCCTTGTAAAATAAAAGAAAGAAAAGCTCTCCCTGCTTTATTCTGTGAGAAAAGTCTCCTTGCTCTGCAGGTAATAAACAAATGCAGGGTAATGTTGCGGAAAAGCCCAGAAAGTCTGAGGCACTGTGGAGACAGGCTGCCTGGCGACCACCCTCCATCCAAACCATCTCACCTCATGACCACTGCCTAAATTAGCAACAAGCAGAACATGTGTTTCTCCTTCCATAAGGTACAGTGGTCTTGATGGTGTATTAATAGATTGACAGGTCTGTGGAGGTGTTTTATTTGCTTCTTAATTCCAAACCCACAAACACCTTCAAACATTTCCATTGTGCACGAGCAAGCAAGGCCAAGATGCGCGTTGCACTGGAAGGGGGTAGGGTAGGAATCCTGCCCAAAAGCTTTGCCATGTTATCAGAAAAACAGTGAAAGTGTCAAATGTGCAATGGGGAGGTGACACCTGGTGAAGAAACAGACAGCTAGGTCATGTCAACTTACAGATAGCTTTGAAGGTAAAGAAAGAAAGGCTCAGCCTGGAAGAGCAAACTTCGCAGAGCAGTTTTGCCTCATTTTATTGTCTGCTTCTCATGTAGTTTATGGACGAGAGAATGCACAAACTGGAGAGCCGGAACAGTTCCAGGTTTCCCTTCCTTTGCTACCCTGTCACTGTTCTTTTCCCCAGCAAACACACACTCAAGCTGCAGAGCTTTCCACACAGTGTAAGCAGGGCATATCCCACCTGTTGACCTTGTCCTTCACCTCTCTTGTCCCTTCTACCCCTCTTTTATCCACAAGCTCCTTTCTTCGCTGTAATTTGCAGCTCTGTGCTTTTGAAGAGGTGTGCACTGTCCCCAAAGCAGCATTTCCATCAGTTGCACCAGTGGGTACCACCAGCAGAAGTATAAATAGCAAGCAGTTGGAACTTATCAGCCATTGGGAAAGCATCCAAAGCCTCTGAGCTTTTAGGGAGTGTGGCACAGCACACTGAGCTATCTCAGGACAGTTTTCCCCTCACCAACCTCTTCAGCCTGAGGACTCGTGCCTCCCCCACTATTCACATGGCAAACTGAGGTCCTCTTCCCCTTGTATTATCCACCAAAGCCCCAGAGAAGCAGCAATGAGATGATGGGTGGGAGGCTGAGCTACAGGGAATGGATGTGCAGTACCCAGGACTTGGTTTTTGTCATTACTCTAAGGTAGCCCCATCTGGCACAGAGATTGTCGAGGGTACAAATTAACAGTGTCAGTCTTCTGGCTCCATTCAGACCTGTGGAAATTGTCTGTCCTGGGACAAGAACATGGTAAATAATCATACAGAGCCATTTCTGCAGTGTTCATCATCTCCTCACCACCATTCCTTATTTGTAGCAATTAGCTATGTTTATTTACCAGTCTCCTGGGCTGCTGCAGTCTGCTCAGGTGAGTTATGGGAGTAAGGTGTCATTCATCATTTCACTTCATGCTGACCTGTCACAAACACAATGGACAGCGCGAACAGCCACCAAGCCTTCAAGCCTGCCGTGACTAGCCTCTCATCACACCCAGAGGGCTTAAAACTTCATCCGTCTTTTGAAATATTTCCAGAGACAGACTTTTCCTGTAGTGCAAGAGACCATCTTAAACCACCTCAAAGAGCATTCAGCTGGGCCAAGACCACACTGGAGAGGCTCTCTCCGAAAAGCCGTGGCCATGTCCAGTAGCTTGCCCAGGCAAAGTCCACTCCCGCAGTCCTGCAGTGCCAAAACTGATGGACCACCAGTGATTCTGGGTCAGGCAGCCACCACTACTAACCCAGTGGTTCCTCAGGGGGAGCAGGCAGAAGTTCTCTCCCCAGCTACCCAGAGCTCAGGGAATTGAGAGGAGGTTTTGGGCACTCCCCCAACATTGCTCTGCATGGGAGAGGCAGCCTGGATCCCTCCCAATGGCACCAGGGAGCACCTGGGCCTCCTCTCTAACCACTCTTGCCCTATTCCACAGAGAAACACAGCTCAGCAGCTCCTGGGTGCTGGGTAGGAGGCCTCTGCTTTTCAGCGTGGCAGGCAGGGTAGAAAGTAGGCTTTCCTCCTGTCCTGCACACAGGACCAGCCCTTCCCAAGGAAGCCAGCTCTGCATGCCTGTCAAAGGCAAACACTTCTCAGCTAAGCAAACAACACTCTTACAGACGGACTCCTGCTCTCTGTGTACCTCTCCCTTGCAGGTGCGATCATCCAGAGGCAAGCTCAGCACTAAAAATTGCATTAAATCCCGTGCAAAGTAATGTATAGCTGTTTTAACAGTCCCTTTCATGGCTTTTGAAGCTATATCAGTCTTCTCCCTCTCTCTCTCCTTCCATTCACTCTACTCTTCTCTCTCCATATGTTCTCAGTGTGCTTTGCTTCCCCTTCACCCTTCTCATCCACCCTTCATCCCCAGTGACTGTTCCTGCAACCAAGAATCTAGTGGCCTTTGCAAATCTTGAGATAGCAAAAAAGATCATTATTCCCATTGCAGACAATGATCCCAGTAACCTCACTGAAAGGTGATGCAGTGGCACGAAGAAGTGTGCGGCCAGAGTCCTGGTCCAAGTCTTCCACTGCACCAGCAGCATCCTCACCTGCCAGCCACCCCTCCTCGAGGATTATTCCTCCCAATATATTCCTTAGGATCATCTCTCTTATTTCTCACAGATCTTTCTCTGCTTCCTCAATCCCACTTATAATGTAATCAGAAATGACTGTTTCAGCTTGGACTGCAGGATCAGGACTTTAAAGCATCTCTGTTGGGCCAAACCACAATCTTGCAATCTCAGGCTGCCTGGAAATGGGTGGAGGACGACAGGAAACTGGACATGGCATTTCTTCCAAAAAAAAAAAAAAAAAAAACAAAAAGAGAATTGAAAATGTTGGTGTTCATATAAGCACAGATATCTGCTCTGCCTCTGAAAAGCAAACCCTGCAGCACAAAGAATCTTAAAAGGGAAAATGAAACAACTGCACTGACTTCCACCACCCGAGCTCAGCACAGGATAACAGCTGGGCACAAAAAGCAGCCCAAGAAAAATAATTTGACTTTTAACAGTAGTGAAAACAGAAGCCAGATGTTTGTCAAGCTAAGTCCCCATTCTTTAAACTGCTACCCTAAGTCAGAAAGTCAGCAAGAAGCAGGTGCCCTTTTTCTAGGCAGTTTTATCCCTTTGAGCAAGACACAACAGGTAGTCAGTGTGTTGGGCTGTACCTTTCACACACTCCCTCCATATTGAGTTGTTATTCGTCATTAACCATACTTGTTACGTTGCTGTGGCGTAAGGACTATGAATATTGGTTGGACAGTCCTTAAAGTCACTCTCCTGAGAAGTTTAGTTTAAAAATGAAAGGGAGAGGAAAAAAAAAAAAGAAGAAGGGAAGATTAGCTCAGAACTTTCACAATCTTTATAGCCCAAGGGGTCTGAATCATAGGTCTGGCACAAGTGTGCTGCTGTAAGCTAAGTCTGAGATCCCGAGCAACCCCATCATCACCCTGGGGCATTTGCACCCAGCATCACTTGTGTCTTTCCATCACCCAAAGGCAGGACGTCGCCCTTCCTTCCTTGAAAGGCCACAGCAGAGCTAAACGGCTTTTCTTGAAACCTCTTCCCCTCCTGGGAATTTAACAGCTTGCATGTCAAGCATCCTGACAGGATCTGGAGAAGGCGGGACCTGTCTCACCCCACAGCCTCAACCCAGATGAGCTTCTGCACAGGCCCCTGAGTGAAGAGGTCCGGCAGCATCTGCCGAGCTCTACCATCATCACACATCCCTCCACCCGGCAAGGATGCTACGGAGGGGCTCATGGGTAAGAGGGATGCTGAAATCACTACCTAGGAGATCCCTTCCATGTCTGGCTCCTCCAGGCCCTGGGTCAAGCAGCTCGAGTCGTCTCATCTACTCTCTGCCTACTTGCCCTAACCCAGCAAGCGCCTAAGCAGACGGGGCTGGGATTTCGGCACCTCCCGAGCCCCGCAGCGGCAGCCGCGGCACCCCACGGTGGGGCAGCCCCCCTACCGGCCCCTCGCCCGCTC
>VWZY01006245.1:0-18017 GCA_013399075.1 Chloroceryle aenea | reverse complement strand
GTGCTGCAGCGCCACCAAAAAAACCCCCCAAATAAAAAAAAAAAAAAAAAAAAGTCACAGCTTAAAATAAGGGGCACAACGTGGGGAGAGCAAGCATGTGTTGGACAGCCAATGCAGGACACAGCAGAGGTGCAGGGAGGCACCAGCCAGCAAAGGCTGGAATTCTGTGGACCCACAGTGATATTTTCAAAAATCCCTTCTTCATGAGACACCAGTCCCATGGAAGCAGCAGGGCCCCTCCTGTGAAGCTCATCCTGCAGCATCCCCCTCTACAACGACTGCACGTGTTCAAAGGGAGGTGGGTCGTGTGGGCACAATGCTTTTGAGCTCCATCCCACAATAACACACTACCTGCCTCCCTCACACTAATTGTGCACATCATGAAGCCTGCTGCAAGCTCACCTTGACCTGTGGAAACACTCTTTCCTCCCATGCCTCCACCAATGCTACCTTGACAAAGATAAATAGCCACAAGTATGTTCCTGCATCTCGTTTGGTTTTACACCTGCCTTTTCTGGGGGTGGCTGGGCTGGAGGCTGACACCAATGTCCCTCCATGCTCAGCTCATGACTTCAAAGGCACAATTTCAAGGATGATCATGCACAGACATGACGATGCTCCTTGGGTGCTATGAGCAGCACATGACTTCTCTGGCCACAGTTCTCACTGAGTTTTCCCATTACGCTACTGAGATCCAACAGGGCTCTGCCTGGCAATTCACCTGGCCCAGAAAGAGAACCTGCTCTAATGTTGGCACATGGTCGAATTTACAGTTTTGCTTTGATGTCAGTTAATTCAGATTTCCTCCCTCCAATGCTGTGCAGCATGTGCACATCCTTGTCCAAATGTCACCACATCAGTGCTCTTCATGGGGCCTGAGCTGCACACCATCTCTTTATTCCAGTGACAGAGGAGTGGGAAGGATGAGCCCCTGTCTCCTGATGTCAAGCATCAGGATCAGGCTTCAGAGGTTGGGGGGGGCGGTTGTGGGTTTTTTTGGTTGGTTGGTCTGGTGTTTTTTTGTGCAACTGTTCTTATGTCCAGTACTAACCCACAGTTCATTAGCCAGGTCAGACTTCACATCTCCAAATGCCCTTGCTGCCCAACACCCCAAGATGAACTGCTGCCTCTACGCAGCTGAGAGAAGTTCACTTGGATTTGAGAGTGGAGCAGCAAACTGATATGCCCTACCCCATCTAGCTGCAAGAAAGTGACCACTCCATCCTGCTGCAAGCAAGGGAAAACATTTAAAAGATAGGGAGTGAAATGGAGAAAATGGATACACCATTTCAAATTTTTTTTTTTCTTTAAAAAGAGAAGTTAAAAATATGAAATAAATAGGACTTGCCTGCAAGACAACCATGGTGAAAACCATGCCAAGGGAACGTTCCATACCGTAGTATGTCACACTCAGCATATCACTGGGGGAGCTGGGAGGGAGGAGAGGAGCTCACAGCTCAGGAAAATGGACTAAGCATCAGGTTCTGGGTGGTAAGCAATTGTGTTGTGCACCACTTGCTTTATATGGTCTTTTTATTAGCATTATTGTTCTTGTTTCTGCTCTCCTTGTTCGAGAACTGTTCTTCCCTAAACCCATGAGGTTTTTACCTTTGTCTTCTGATTCTCCTTCCATTCACAATGGGGGTATTTTTGTTTTGTTTTGTTTTGTTTGCCGGGGGGGTGTTCCATTTATTTTTGTCCCGCTTGCAGGTTTTGCTGCTTACGGGCTTCTCTTGGGCCATGAAGTTATCTTTACAGTTGCAGCTGGTGTGAGGCGGGGCCCTGCCTTTACGTGCTCTGAGGCCACACTTTTGCTCCCTGCCTTTTTGGCTTTAACCCTGGCTTGGCTATGGTTGGTGCAGGCTGGGGGTGGGCAGCAGCACAGCTCTTGGTACGAGGCTACAAACCCTTCACCTCCCTGCTATTCACTATGGCTATGAAGAATGGGATGGGTACCGTGGCAACTGAGGGCACAGAGTGGCTGGGGAAGCCCGCTGGCGTTAGCTGACTGAAGACACACAAACCCAGGGGGGGAATTTTACTATCATTTTTCTCAAGAAAAAAAAAAGCCTAAATCAGAGTTTAACACTCCAGGAAGCAGAACAGCAGGAGAGGCATGCTGGAAACCCAACACCCTGTGCAAGGGGTGAGTGCACACTTTGGGTTTAGCTGCGCTAAACCATCTGGTGGGCTGCTCTGTCCTGGCTCCCACACAGACTCAGTGCTTTCCTAGTTTTCTAGGGGTTTGGGGTTTTCTTCTCCTTATTGCCCCTTGTCACTTCTGGCTGTGATGTCAGAGACGCTCCTGGGCTGGGCACCACTGACCCAGAGCCATTGAGGTAGCTGGGGCACATGGGCATGTGTTAGGAAAGAGTCTCCTTTCGCGCTGGGCTCTTCTTTTAGTTTGTCTTATAATTCCTTATTTAAAATAAGATCTTTTACCTAGATTCCCACAAGCACCCCAAAAGGTGGTGGAAAGGAGCCCCATAACTCCCCGTGAGACTCCTTCTACAAAGTGTTAATACAAACCCAGCCAAGCCATGCCTTCAGGGTCACGGTCTGGGAGCTGATACTTTATCAACTGTTAAAAATTCCTTCAAGCTGAGAGCCCTTCCAGCTGCAAATATCCCAAACATCATCTGACCAGAGCCCATAGGTCTGTCATCACATTTCCAACCTGGCATGGACTCCCAGGCTCATGGAGGAGACCTTGCAGAAGACCTTATTTTTTTTCATGGAAGCCTCCCACACAGCAGCTTGATGTGATACCTGATGTCAGGCCACATTTCCCATCTGCTGGGCTTCTTTCCAGAGAGTTCTGGCTGCTGATTTCTGTGCGTGAAAAATTATCAATGACAGCCAGAGGACAGCAGTTACCTTGCTCATGCAAGCTATGGAGGGAGATAGGGATGAAGACAACACCTGGGGTTACAAGGGAACAACAGAGCCACTGGAAGGACTGGGCAGACTGGCCCCTGCCACCCTGAGCAGCCTCCTTGTGCACTGCTTGCCCCAGTACAGCAGTGGGGCTGCCAGGCAGGAGATGCCACAGGAGATGCCTCCTCCACTTGAATGCTTTTTAGGAGTTGCAAACCCTAATGGACTTCTTCAGTGCCACCCTCTCGCTGCAGTCCCTTTCTCAAGGTGTAAGTCTAGCACCAGCAGATTTTGCTTATGCTTGTCTCACAGCCCAGCCTGCATGCCCAGCTATGCCAGAGATGGGATGAGGTGGAGCCTGGAAGCTCCTCTGTAGTCAGCTGTCACAACCTTGACGTCACACCACATGCTGATGGTCAACTTTGTACACAGCAACCCTGACAGAGTTTCTTTCATTGATATTTGCATAGCCAAGTACAATCTGTAAATTACAGCTAAAATCCTCCCTCAATAATTGTCGCAAGTCCCAGGGCAGCCAGAGCATTTCCTGGAGCCAGCCCATGACAGAAAGCAAGCAGCTTGCTCAGGAGTTTCTGCTGTGGAAGGAGCACAAGACTCCTGAGCCATGTTGCACTTCTTAATGGTCTCACCAGTTCTGGGAAAAAAGGTTAAACAGGTTCAGTCCCTGCTGCATGCCAAAGCTGAGAGCTTGGAAACTACAAAACGCTGCACAGGACAGCCCTATGTTCTCGGCCCTATGTGGTGTTATTCCAGATGGTTCAACCTGGCCAGGACAGGGTTGCAGAGAAGAGAAGATCTGGCACCATCAGACCTTGGAAAAGTCTGACAGTCACTGCAAAGTTTGACAGGCACTGAAAACTTTGACAGTAACCATATCCTTTGTATAGCCCAGCCCATGGGCCAGGAGTCCCTCTGCTTTTGCACTGCTCAGAAAGCACTAGCAGGGGCTTCAAGAGAAAGGAGCACAGCTCATGACCCAGAACCCACCTTACTGAGGCGCCATCACCTCCCCATGTTGCTGCACCCAGCTGAGGGTGGATCCAGCGGCTGCCTTGGCAGGAGGCTGGGGTCCTACCTGCCTCCCAGAGAAACTACATCACCTTAAGGAAGGGGAGACCACACTAGAGATGGCCAAAATTATTTCCAAACCCAAAACAAACAAGGAAAAACTTCAAAACAAAACCACAAAACCACAAAAACCAAATAAGCAAAAAATGAAATTTATGGAATTATTTACCACAATTCAAGGCATTTTCTTCAAAAATCTAGTTTTCCTGTAAAGGATAACTGACTTTTTATTTTTAATCAGCTCCACCACATGGAGAAGTTCATCTCCAGAAGCAGGAATTCAGGTAGTATGAGATCCAAGATAAGACATTTGATGGAGAAGCTTTTCCTTTTCTGAATGATGTTTCTTGACTTAACTTTCACTTTTGCAAAACTGTGGGCAACTTTCCAATGATTACAAAACCCCAGATCCCTGAATCCCATAAAGATCAAGAGGAAGATGCGTATCTAAGAGCCTGTAAAGTGCCTTCACTGCAGTTCTCCAGCCATCAAAGTGCACAAATGAAATGATGGGCTGCAGGAAGATAGGGCATTTGCACATTTTCCCAGCTTCACTCCAAACCCATTGTCCTCATCGTTTCAAAGGCAGGTTCCCAATGATCTTTTTCTGCTCTCCAACCCTGTGAAGAAGGAAAGAAGGAAGCAACAGTGCTATCTTTCTAACCAGCAGATCATAAACCTCCCAGCTCTGGGAGTCAGGTCTCACTCCTTGGAGCAGGCACAGCAGGGGAGAGAGGGAGGGTTGGGACATCTCCTACTTGTGTGCTTGTAATTCCCATGTCTGTCAAATAGCCCCAGCTCTGGATGGATGAATGAATGTCAAGAGACCACTTCTGGCACAGCCAGGTCTTCAGGCACATCTCAGCAGAAACAAGGAGAACTTACAGTAAAAATCTATATGAAATAACTTAATCTTTTTGGTTAAAGCACCGTCCTGCAGCCACACAGGGCTCGTATTTTGCTGGTCAGGTGGGATTTTAGAATTATAGAATCATGAAGTGTCAGGGTTGGAAGCTACTTTAAAGACCATCCAGTTCCTGCTCTTGCCGTGGGCAGAGACACTTCCCACTAGAGCAGGTTCCTCAGAGCCCCATCCAGCCTGGCCTTAAAAACTTCCATAGATGGGGCTTCCACCACCTCTCTGAGCAACCTGTTCCAGTATCTTGCATTCTTACATGCAAGAACTTGCCACTGTCTTCTTTCAAGCTTATGTCAGCTTGAATGTTCTTCTCTTCCCCTCTTATCAGCGTGGCCACTCAGCCCAAAGTGACCAAACCTCTTGGTCCCCTTCTGTTAGCCCTCTTCTAAAGATGAGGAACCCAGAAATGCTGAGGGGATAGGTATTTTGGAAGAGTTGCACCCAGGGAAATGCCAACAGAAGCACTGCTGTAATTCTGATGTGTGACACACAAAGAAAGCACTTTGCTCTGGGAGAGCTTTCCAAAGAAAACACAGCAGCTAGCCTGACTCGGAACCATTTATTGTAAATCACTCAAGATTGTTTGCACATCATTAATGGTAAAGTAACACTGTTAAAACACCCGCTGGATGAGATATAGAATAAAAACAAATCTCTTATATTGTATGGCATTGATTGGAAAACAAGAAACAGAATTAAAAAGAAGCCTTTTTTTTTTTATTATTTACTTTTTTGATTTTTTCCCCCCATAGCTCTACATCTTTCCTCAAAATATCTGGGTCTGACTTTCAGCTGCCTGGAGATGCCTGCCTTGCCCAGGGCACTCCTTCTCTGAGGGGCAAGGTGGTGACCTTCTTTATAAATGAAATTCATGCCCTTGACTTTCAGAAGTGCTCCAGTGCTGACAGTCCAAAGCCCCTCTCCTGCACTGACTAATACCCAACACAAAGGGCTACACATCCCATTAATTACACATGCTGTTTTAAAAATATTTTTATTGGGTTTTTTTCCCCTTTTAAAGAAAAATTCCTTTTTTCCCCCCCTTCTTCTCTTTTCCCTTCTTTTCCTTCTTCTTTTCCTTCTTTCTTTTTTATTCCTTCTTTTTTCCCCCTTCTCTTTTTATTCGTTCTTTTTTTCCCTTTTTTTTTCTTCCTTTTTTTTTTTTTTTAACCAAGGCAACTGTTAACATTCAGAAGCTACAGAACTGTTTTTATAGTTTGCTTAGAAACCAATGCATGTTGCATGCAGCTGAAATATTAGTCAAGACTCTGACTTTGATAAAGGTCAGTTTTCTAAGACCCACTAGTCAAAGGCAGAAAAGGAAATTAAGAGGCCTCTTGTGCAAAGGGAGCTAAAATAGGCATGCATTGATGTCCATGACCGATTAAAATATAACTTCAGTTTCCAAACACTAAAACCAAAGCTTTATTTGGCTCAAGACATGACTGAGCTCTACAACTTTACGAATTACAATGTATATGCAACAACAAAGGAATCATCTCAATGAAGCATCAGTTGGTATTTTGGCCTTTATAGAAACTAATCTTCAACAAAAAAGCCTGCTCAGCAGTAAATGATTTTCATATTTAGCAAAGACAGCAGTGCACTGGTTAACAGAAAAAAACAAAAACAAAAAGAAGAAAGCAGGTTTTCAAACTAATGTCTAACTATCTAACTACATTTAGGACCATTTTACCCCTTGGGCATCCTCCCGTTTTTCATCAGTTCTGTTACTGTCCTTTCCATTAGCCTGTAGTTGGAACAGCACTTTCAGTCTGAATAGAGTAGAAGAATAGAAGAATAGAACACAAGAGCATAGGAGAACACAAGAGGAAAACACAAGAGGAAAACACAAGAGGAAAACACAAGAGGAAAACACAAGAGGAAAACACAAGAGGAAAACACAAGAACAGAGGAGAATAGAGGAATAGGAGGAGAATAGAGGAATAGGAGGAGAATAGAGGAACAGGAGAAGAGAAGGAGAACAGACTAGACTAGACTAGAATAATGGCATAGCATGGAATAGAAAATAGTTCTGCCCCATCCCCTCCAAGAGATGAATCTCAAATGCCTGTTTGAGTAATAGAAACAAAAATCTCCCCTAGTTGCACTTGGAAAGGATAGATCCTTCAGCCCATCAATGTTTACCAAGAACAAACAATTTACAATGCATTTCAGACGTGAACTACAGTGACTAAAATCAAATTTCTCTCTTCTTTAACTGGAATGTTAAATAATATATAACATTTTTATACTTAATCGTCTGAGCTCTGGACATAGACAGCTAATAAGGAAAAAAAAGCTGGGGCTGAACCTGTTCCTGGGGAATTAATTCAGCCCAACTGATCTAAAAAAAAATTAATTTTACCCAGACGAAAATAAATCCACCACAGGCAGGGGGGTGGGTGTGCACACATCCATCCAGCCACCCACCCACGTGTGTGACAGTGCTTGTACATCACAACGTTTCTTTTCAAGCACTGCCATCGCCAGTCCTTTCCTTACGAGCCTGGACCATCTCCTTCGGAGCCTGCTTGCGGTCAGTGACCAACCCCAACCAAAACATGAAGTCAATGAACCAGGTCGTGGGGTTGAATGTGAGGCCCAGCTCGCTGGCTGAGTAGTCAAATGGGAAGGTGTGGTGGTAGTTGTGGAAACCCTCACCTGAAAAACAGAAAAGGCATTTAAAGACCTCATGGCTGGCATGTTTTGGACATAGGAACACGCGTAGGTAGGACATCCCAAAGCTTTTTTCCCAGGTCCTGAATGCAATGCAGGTTATGCTCCATCCCTGGCTGTGGGATACCTCTAGGGCAGGCCCACAACAGACTCCAGTGATTTGGGCTTTCCTCCCCAGCAGAAAGGGGCATGTCCCACCCTTTGTGCTCAGGGAATAGGTTCAGGAGGGGAAACCCACAGACGAATAATACTCAGAGTGACTTGCTTCTGCTGCACTGTCACCAGTGCAGAAACACAATAGGATGTCACTCTGAGTTAGCAAAGCTCTGCCCAGGGCTACAGCACTTACCAATGGCTCCCAGAGTGATGAAGGTGTTCTGCCTGGGGTTGATGTACTTGTCATAAGGGCGGTTGCCATACATGTGAGCAGCACTGTTGACCAGCCAGGTAACATTGAGGGAGATGGTGTACCGGAGGATGGAGGCAAGGAAATAGGCGTTCCACAGGCTCTCACCCCAGAGGTACCACGGCACAAAGGTAGGGATCACAAAGCACATCAGCACAACAGAACTCTTGTAATACCTGCAGGGAAAGCAAAGGACACCGTTACTGTGGTGGGAATGACAGCTGGGATGAAGTGGGGCTGGATCTCTGGAGACAAGGCTCTGCCAGAAACACCCAGCATAACCTGGGCTGGCCCCATGATCAGCGCAGCAGGGGGCATTTCAGACATCTACAACCAAAACATAATTTTTCCATGCAATTCCGAGTGTTAAGGCAACGCAAAACCCCAAAGCAGCAGGTAACACTGGAGCTCAACAAATGACACCCAAAGCACACCTCCCAAGCTGAGCATCTGTGAACATGGGGAAGTGCAGAGTTGGCTACACACCCTGCACTCAGCATCCAGCTCTGGGACCATGCTCAGATCAGCAGCAATCTGCAGCACAGGGCAGAGGCATCTCCTTTCTGCACCACTGCTGCTAAGTGAGGTCTAACAGCGGCAGCCAACCCAAAGCAACTGCTGAGAGACCCAAGAATGAGGAGAAAGATGCATTTTGGCCCTGGGGGTCAGGATTATTGTTGCTCCCCCATGGCTGGAGCCCTGCCACTGCTCCACGTATTGCACACAATCAGTGTGCAGTGTGAAATGGAGCAAGGAGGGAGGTCAAACAGTTTGAGGAGGAACAGGAAAGCTTTGTAAGACAGCTAAAGCCACATCCCCAGGCAAGGCAAGGAGAGCCTAAGATGCAGGCAGCACAGAGGTGAAGAGCAGAGACCAGAACGAGAGCAACAGAAAGAAAAATCCTGCTGGGGAAGTCAGTTGAAGGGGAGTAGAGAAGGGGAGCAGCTCAGAAAGAAGTGTGGAGGCAAAGCCAAAAGTGAGATAGGAAATAACTGACTCTAGATGAACTAATGGTGCTCAGAGGCAGAGAGCAACAAGACAGTGCAGCTTGGGAGCCACCTACAGTGTGTTCCCAGCTTGAGAGGAAAGACAGCCACTGTCTTCCACCTCCCTGAAGCCCAGGTTTACTACAGTGCTCCTGGGGTATCATCACAAAACTGGAGTAGTATGTCAAGGTGAAGGGACTTGCTGATCTTGGAGGTCTACTCCAGCCTCAGAAATTCTGTGATTCTGTGAATTTGAAAGGTGCAGAAAGAAAAGAAATGCAAAGACAGACCCATCTTGTTTGTGNTTCCTTTCTGCACCCCTCTGTGTGGTACCCACCGTCCAGCAGTGGCCTTGGCCTGCACACCAGTTCTTGGTAGTAACTCTGTTATCACTGCTGGCAGCAGACACTGCAAAAACATGCTTCTAACTTCATAAAGTGCTGTTAATTAGAAGTACTGAACTGAAAAGTAAAATCACTGAACAGAATTAGTCCTGTTTTCACCCAAACCAGGACAGTGCCAATATGAGAGGTTTAAAATAGACACCTGCTTTTGTTGAGTGTTCTGGAAGGGATGAGGAAGAACACGTTTGATTTATTAAACTGTATAAAACTTCCCAGTTGTTGGAACTTTTTCAGATAGGAAGAACTGTCAGTTTGGTGTGACAATGAACAACCAAACAATTTGCAATTAAAACCTCAAGAGCATTGGGAAAATGTTAATTTTAGCAGTACTTTCAGAAGGAAGGAAGTTCTCATGAACATAGTTTTCGTCTATAACACACCAGCTAGTTTCTGATCACCTTGTGTATGAAATAAATTTCCCTTTTGCCCTTCAAGCTCTTTGGTAATTTTTCTTGCTGTTTGGAGGTTGTGCCTCACAACCTAGGCTCCAGGACAGCTGCAGTTTTTCAGCAACAGCAACCATGATGAAAAAAAGAGCCGTATCCTCAGCTTCCTCACAGAATTCTTACCTTCACGTACCCTAGCCAAAGCTCTCCAAAGGAAACAATCCTCATTCTTCATTCTACCAAAGATAAGGGGTCATTTCCTACTCATCTAACTTCTGAACCAAGCAGTGGATAAGGTTTGCAAACTTCATCAGTTCAGGACCAGGATTTAAATAAGAGATGGATGACAAAAATGTTTTTCCAGTCCAGAAAACACCTTCAAAGTTCAAAGCCTCTCCCAGTCGAGGAAAATAAAACAAAATCTGAAAACAGCTTATCAGGCACCAATTCCTTGGAGTTCCTCTAAGAAAGTGACCCAGCTGACAACCCAGATGAAGTGGCTCTACACCAGTGCACGCAGCACGGGCAACAAACAGGAGGAGCTGGAAGCCACCATGATGCTAGAAAGCTATGTTGCCATTACTGAAACTTGGTGGGATGAATCCCATGACTGCAGTGTGGGTATCGATGGCTACAAGCTGTTAGAAGAGCCAGGAGAGGAAGGAGGAGCAGAGGCATTGCCCTCTACAATGACATTGCCCTCTGCAATGACAGAGTGTGAAGAGCTGTCCCTGAGCAGGGTGAAAGCTTATGGGTAAGAGCTTAAGAGACTGAGGCAGCCAAAGGAACCTTGTGGTTGGTGTCTACTACAGGCTGCCCCATCAAAGGGAGCCTCTTGATGATGTCTTCTTACTCCAGCTACGGGAATCTTTGCTCTTCCGGCTCTCGTCCTGCTGGGGGACCTCAACCACCTGCTGAAAAAGGAGCACGGTGAGCTGCAGACCACCCAGGAGACTCCTGGGATGCATGGAGGACAAATTCTTATGCCAGGTACTATCCAGCTCTACCAGAGGGGTTGCAATACTGGACCTGATGGTCACCAAGACGAGTGAACTAATTGGTGACATCAGGACTGGAGGCAGTCTGGGCTGCAGGGATCACGTGCTGGAGGAGTTTGCAGTCCTGAGGGACGTGGGTCAGGCAAAGAGTAAAGTCAGAAGCCTGAAGCAAAATTCCAACTCTTCAAGGAGTTGGTCAACAGGACCCCCTGGGAAATGGGAGCAGAACAGAGCTGGTAGATCTTCACGGATGCTTTCCATGGAGCACTAGAGCTCTCGATCCCCAGGGGTAAGAAACTGGGCAAGGAAGGGCAAGGTGATTTGAGACCTTCTGGTGAAACTCAAGGACAAAAAGGAACTGCACAGGCAGTGGAAGCAGAGACAGGTATCCTGGGAAGAGTATAGTGACCCTGCCTGGTTGTGTAGGGATGACATTAGGAAGGCCAAGATCAAACTGACACTGAGCCAGNCTTCAAAGTTCAAAGCCTCTCCCAGTCGAGGAAAATAAAACAAAATCTGAAAACAGCTTATCAGGCACCAATTCCTTGGAGTTCCTCTAAGAAAGTGACCCAGCTGACAACCCAGATGAAGCGGCTCTACACCAGTGCACGCAGCACGGGCAACAAACAGGAGGAGCTGGAAGCCACCATGATGCTAGAAAGCTATGTTGCCATTACTGAAACTTGGTGGGATGAATCCCATGACTGCAGTGTGGGTATCGATGGCTACAAGCTGTTAGAAGAGCCAGGAGAGGAAGGAGGAGCAGAGGCATTGCCCTCTACAATGACATTGCCCTCTGCAATGACAGAGTGTGAAGAGCTGTCCCTGAGCAGGGTGAAAGCTTATGGGTAAGAGCTTAAGAGACTGAGGCAGCCAAAGGAACCTTGTGGTTGGTGTCTACTACAGGCTGCCCCATCAAAGGGAGCCTCTTGATGATGTCTTCTTACTCCAGCTACGGGAATCTTTGCTCTTCCGGCTCTCGTCCTGCTGGGGGACCTCAACCACCTGCTGAAAAAGGAGCACGGTGAGCTGCAGACCACCCAGGAGACTCCTGGGATGCATGGAGGACAAATTCTTATGCCAGGTACTATCCAGCTCTACCAGAGGGGTTGCAATACTGGACCTGATGGTCACCAAGACGAGTGAACTAATTGGTGACATCAGGACTGGAGGCAGTCTGGGCTGCAGGGATCACGTGCTGGAGGAGTTTGCAGTCCTGAGGGACGTGGGTCAGGCAAAGAGTAAAGTCAGAAGCCTGAAGCAAAATTCCAACTCTTCAAGGAGTTGGTCAACAGGACCCCCTGGGAAATGGGAGCAGAACAGAGCTGGTAGATCTTCACGGATGCTTTCCATGGAGCACTAGAGCTCTCGATCCCCAGGGGTAAGAAACTGGGCAAGGAAGGGCAAGGTGATTTGAGACCTTCTGGTGAAACTCAAGGACAAAAAGGAACTGCACAGGCAGTGGAAGCAGAGACAGGTATCCTGGGAAGAGTATAGTGACCCTGCCTGGTTGTGTAGGGATGACATTAGGAAGGCCAAGATACAACTGGAGCTGAACCAGGCAAAGGATTCAAAGAATAACAAGAAATAATCCTACAGGTGTATCAGCCAGAAAAGGAAGGTTAAAGAAAGTGTACCCCCATGATGAGCAAAGCTGGCAAGCTGGTAACAAAAGACAAGGAGAAAGCTGAGATACTTAAGAACTTTTTGCCTCAGTCACCACTGGAAACCTCCCTTCCCACATCTCCTGAGTCAACAGACTGCAAGATGGGGACCAAGGGAGCAAAGCATCTCCCACTGCAAGAGAAGATCCAGTTCATGACCATCTGAAGAACCCAAACATATGCAAGTCTAAGGGACCTAACGAGACGCATCCCAGAGTCCTGAAGGAACTGGCTGATGTAGTTGCCAAGCCACTCTCCATGATATTTGCCGAGTCCTGGCAGTCAGGTGAAGTCCCTGGGGACTGGAAAAAGGGAAACATTGGGTGCCATTTTAAAAAAGGTAATAAGGAAGATTCTGGG
Source organism: Chloroceryle aenea (assembly GCA_013399075.1). Lineage (NCBI taxonomy): Eukaryota > Metazoa > Chordata > Aves > Coraciiformes > Cerylidae > Chloroceryle > Chloroceryle aenea. Next base: position 5,249 of record VWZY01006245.1, on the reverse strand, counting down.
AACTACTGACCTGTCAGACTTATCCCTGTGCCTGAGAAGATCCTGGAAGAGATGCTCCTAGAAGCTCTGCTAAGGCACATGGAGAACAGNGCACAGGCAGTGGAAGCAGAGACAGGTATCCTGGGAAGAGTATAGTGACCCTGCCTGGTTGTGTAGGGATGACATTAGGAAGGCCAAGATACAACTGGAGCTGAACCAGGCAAAGGATTCAAAGAATAACAAGAAATAATCCTACAGGTGTANTTCAACAAGGCCAAGTACTAGGTCCTGTACCGGGATTGAAGTAATCCTGGCACCAGTATAGGTTGGGGGATGATGGGATTGAGAATAGCCCCATGGAGAAGGGTGGATGAAAAGCTAGACATGAGCCAGGAATGTGCCCTGGCAGCCCAAAAGGCCAGTCGCTTCTTGGGCTGCATCAAAAGCATGGCCAGCAGGTTGAGGGAGGTGATTCAGCCCCTCTGCTCTGCGCTGGTGAGACCACACCTGGAGTACTGTCCAGCTCTGGAGTCCTCAGCCCAAGGAGGACATGAACCTGTTGGATGGTTTCAGATGAGGGCCACAGAAATGGTCAGAGGGCTGGAGCACCTCTCCTGTGAGGACAGGATGAGAGAGTTGGGCTTGTTCACCCTGGGGAAGAGAAGGCTCTGGGAAGACCTTATTGCAGCCTTTCAGTACTTAAAGGTGGCTTAGAAGAAAGCTGTGGACAGTCTTTTTAGCATAGCCTGTTGTGACAGGACAAGGGGTGATGGGTTTAACCTGAAAGAGGACAGATTTGGATTAGGTAGAAGGAAGACATTTTTTACAGTGTTGAAACCCTGGAACAGGTTGCCCAGAGAGGTGGTAGATGTCCCATCCCTAGAAGCATTCAAGGTGAGGTTGAATAGGGTTCTGAGCAACCAGATCCAGTTGATGATGTCCCTGCTCACTGCAGGGGATTGGTCTAGGTGATGTTTAAAGGTCCCTTCCAGCCCAAAATGTTCTATGATTCTGTGATTCAGTCAAAACCATTCTGTGGGATGCAAGAATCCCATACTGAAGTCTTTGATGAAGACATGAGATCTCACATACAAAAGATCACCCAACTACATTTTGACCGTCTCCCTTTGACTGAAGCACTCATCCTGGAATGATAAACCTCCTTACCTGGAGATTGGGGGAACCAATGCCTCCATACACGCTCGGGGAACAGCACCGCTTCTATCCCACAAAACCTTTGTCATGAAGACACTTCAACTGCGAGCATCCCTCTCATATCACCCGCAGGATTATCTCTCCGTTATTCCCAGGGAAGGTAAATGTTGCTACCATTTCAGCTGAAGTGATGTGGCTTTGAACTGATTGAATGGTACCTCACCACAGCTCACCACCACCAAGTCCAACAAAGTATCAATCTGGTCTTAAAACAAAGCTTGCCAAAGAAGGGCTTACTGATTTGACCTGACAGATCAAAAAAACCCACTTCAACTTCTCCTTTTTAAGAGAAAGGAGAAAGCTGATTTTTTATTTTCCCCAGATATAGGAAGGTGACCGCCAATGTTCTAAATTCAAATCCAGAGCAGAGACATTTGCTAAGCCACATCCTCCCTGCAGAAAACACGCTTCCTCACGACACATCTGCAGTAGTAGATCCTGCTTCTCACAGGATGCCGTTGTCTTGGAAGAGGTCATCCCACAACTAAGAGGAGCTGCAGCCAACTGCAAAGGAGCTTTTTCAACCAGGCACTGCTGGCTGAGGAACCAGCAGAAGCAGCAATACATGGAGGGCATCGAAGTCCTCACTCCTGGAGCTTTCCCAATGCAGGAGTAATTCTGCAAGTGCAGGATTTCCCTAACACAAATCAAACTGAGCTCTGGACTCAAACAGCAGCTCCCTTGACACATAAAACACTCATAAAGGAGTTGATATGGTTTGCTAAAGTACAGTCTTCTTTGCCTAAAATACAGGTACTCGCACAGAGGACGAAGCACACTGCCAAATTCCCACCTCTCTCAAGCTGAACGAGGCCTGTCCTAATTCTCATAATTAATCCTGTGAAGAATTAACAGTCTTGGGAGAGGAAGCACTTGATCTGTGCTGGTCTACAGGGGTTGAAGATGAGTTTGCACTCAGGCAGGGGTTATAGCATTTATTCCAGTGGCCAAAGGCCAAGATCCAAGCAGCTTCTGCAGTGGCTGTTTTCACAGCTTTTGGGAGAAGCAGAGGGACAAGGACAGGGTTTGGGGTTCATACAGCAGAGCTTGCAAGAAAAGTCAGCAAGCATCAGCCACGTGGCAACTGTGGGGGCCACCGGGCAAGCTGTCCTAACGCCTCCATCCAAGGTGGCGTTGGGGGAGGAAAGGGAAAGATAAAACTAAGGAATGAGCCACAACCAGACGACCAAGTGAAGGGACCTCTCCACCATGCCTCACCCAAGGGCCCAGCACTCCCACTTACTTCCGTTGGAACCTGACAACAGGGTCGTCCAGCAGGTCAGTGAAATCCAGTTTCCTCCCCTTCTCAATGACATCCCGGTGCTTGCGCACGAAGAGCCAGCCAACGTGGGCAAAGAAGAAGCCGCGGCGGGCGTCATGCGGGTCAGCATCTGTCTCTGAGTACTTGTGGTGCACACGGTGGTCTCGGCTCCACTCGTAGATGTCATTCTGCACAGAGAGAGCGGAGGGGTTAGAGGAGAGAGGGCAGGTGCTGCTTCGGCTGCAACACTTCCAACTCCTTCCCCGCATGGTAACAGCAACAAGCCCCACTCTGATGCTCCTCAAATGAGGTATTCAACTGAATAGCTCCTTGGGGACCTCAGCTTTGCAGGCAGACATCACACGGCTCCTGACAGTGCCTGCTTAGAATGGGATGTGCTCTGGGAATCAGTGACCCAGATTAGACATATCCCAGAGCTGGAGATGGCTGGAAACCAACAGGTACCATCATCAACCTGTGCTGGTGAGTGTCCTCCATGGGTGCTTGTTGTCCAGAGACAGACACTGGGCTGGAGGGACCAGGTACATACTGTTTATATCATTATTTTATAACTCGTGAGGGATCTTGCACATTTATTTTCAGGGCACTGCTGTGCAGAGTCACTCTGCAAGCTGGTTGCAACTGGTTGCACTGACACCCCCAGGCACAAATGAAGCACTGAAAATGGGGCAGAGCTTGTGGAACACTACACGTGCTTTTTCCTGACCTGAAAAAGAGCTGAACTGGCTCAGCCTTTTGGAATCTTGCACTGTAAAACCAAGACCTGCATTTAAATGACTGCTCTCTCTGCAGCGACGTGTGACAGAGCACATCCTGCCAGTACCTCAGGGGGCTTACAGGCAAGATGGGGAGGGGGTATAGTGAGAGGACAAGGGCTAATGGTTTCAAACTAAAAGAGGACAAATTTAGATTAGGTATGAAGAAGAAATTTCTTACTGTAAGGGTGGTTGGAGAGTGGGACATGTTTCCCGGAGAAGTTCTTCAAGGCCAGGTTGGATGGGGCTTTGAGCAACCTGCTCTAGTGGGATATGTTGCCCAGAGAAGTTGTTCAAGGTGAGGTTGGACGGGGTTTTGAGCAACCTGCTCTAGTAGGAGGTGTCCCTGCCCATGGCAGGGTGGTTGGAACTGGATGATCTTTAAGGTCCTTTCTACCCCAAACCATTCTATGATTAAGATATCAAAGGAGATGTGCCTATTTTATGGGAAATCAGGTCTTGCCTTTGCAGCCAGGATGGAATGAATGTCTCAGACTTATAACATCAGCTCAGTAGTGAATCCAAATCAGATACAAAGCAAGTTCCAGCTCAAGCTGTCGGCAGATACCGGTCACTGAAATGCCTTATAGCTGTAAATGGGATTATGTCACCCAGGCCACCCAAGCTGCTGAGGATACTCCAGGAAAAAGTGCAAAGAGCAGCTAAATAATCCAAAAGCTCAAACGCCCCTGTGTCCACTTTCAGCCTTGCAAAGATGCTCTCTGTCTGCAAGCGCCCACGAGTGAAGAACACGAGCGCCGGAAAGATCTCGGCTCTGCCGTGCTCAGCCCTGTTCTGCTGTTACACTGTGGCTGCAGTGATGCTGGAAGTGGGCTGGGGATGAGTGGAACCTTTTTTCTTTTAGACTCATCTAAGCCACTGAGAGAAGGTAGTAAGGATCAGCCCCTACCAGGACTCTGTTATGTCACACCTTATCCCACTGCACAAGGGAGCAAAGTAAACTGAGTAAAGCAAAGGAGATCACCCCAAACTCCTTAGTGAGAATGAGCAGACATCCTCCCCTTACTGGCCATCTTATTTTTTTTCTATCCTGCAGAGAAATCAATGGGAATGAAAACCTCTGCACTGCTTCAAGAGGCTTCTGTGGGAATATACAGAAGACTGGAAAATGCCAAGATGAAGTGATTAGAAACTCAAACAGGGCTAAGCAAGAAGCACACCTAGGCAAGGTCCTATTTCTTAACTGGAAATAATCTTTCAAGTAAAGACTGCTGGTCAGTTTGTCACAAGAGCACTCGATGAAATTGGTTGTGTGACAGCAGGTAACCAGGTCAAGGCAATAAACCCAAGAGAAGTTAACTTGGCTTTTCATACCACAGCAAATGCCCACAGGGCTGGCAAAACCTACGATTCCCCAGATGTAATCAGTTGGTTCATAGCTCCCTAACCTTTTCAGCTAACTAAAACCAACAGAGGCTAAAAGGAAAAAAACCAGACCTGTTGGCAATAAATACACCAAGAACTGGAGCACAGGAGGTGTAAATATGCTCTGAGTCTATTAATACTGACCATATGCAGGGACACATCACTCTTGATGAAGTTTCAGGTACATACAGGGGTGAAATCCCTTCCAAAGCAGAGAGTGACAGCATCCCACTGTGACAATGATGTAGACACGAGGTTTCATTAGCAGGAGAAGAAACACAGCTCAGCAAGCTCCAATCATTTAGAAAAGAAAACAAAAAGCACTGGGCAACAGGGTAAAAAAAAAAAAAGTTACAACTCTGCAACTGAATTTCCTCCACCCTTCCAAAAGTCTGAAAACTTCAGTGTTCAGCACCCAGGGATGGTGGAGGACTCTCCACTGCTACCTCTTCCTCCCAAAGCCAAGATGAGGCTGAAAACCTTGTTCCTGAAAACCAACCTGAAAACACAGCTGTTGTCAGTGTGGCAGTGAGCAGAGCCTTCAGCAGGCGATGGATGCCGCAGTACAGAGGAGCAGGCTTCCCACTGCTCAGCGTGGGTGACTTCACTTTTCCTTTTCCCTTTCCTCTTTC
>VWZY01006244.1:14473-30817 GCA_013399075.1 Chloroceryle aenea | reverse complement strand
AGGTAACCTGTTCTAGTGCTTCACCAGCCTCACAGTGAGGAATTTCTTCCTAATACCTAATCTAAATCTACCCTCTTTCAGTTTAAAACTATTATCCATTTTATCACTACACTCCCTGATAATGAGTCCTTCCCCATCTTTCCTGTAGGCCCCCTTTAAGTACAGAAAGACTGTTGTAAGTTATCCTCAGAACCTTCTCTTCTTCAAGCTAAACCGACACAGCTCCTTCAGCCTGTCATTTTAGGGGAGGTGCTCAAGCCCTTGATTATCTTTGTCGCCCTCCTCTGGACCTGCTCAAGTGGGTCCACATCTTTCTTGTGCTGAGGGCCCCAGAGCTGGACACAGTACTCCAGGTGCATTCTCATGAGATTAAAGTAGAAGGGAGGAATCACCTTCCTTGACCAAATAGCCACAATTCTTTTTATACAGTGCAGGATGTGACTGGGTTTCTGGGCCATGAGCACATCTTACTGGCTCCCTTGTATTCAGTTTTTCATCCACCAACAGCCCCAAGTCGTCTCTGCAGGGCAGCTCTCAATCCACTTATCACCCAGCCTGTATTTGTGCTTGGGATTTCTCTGACTTCATGAGCTTTATAAATATACATAGATATACATACATATGCCTATTTATATGTAAATATGTGTGTGTGTGTGTGTGTATACATACATAAGTTAAACACATTGTAATTTGGTGCATGTCTAAAATAGCTTACTCTGTAAGTCCATGTTGTTCCTATTATAGTTTTCATTTGGAACATGGGAAAAATGTGAGGTCTCTATCAAAGCAGAAAGCCCTTTGGATCACTGCTGCTGGTATTTGTTGATAAGGAATCTGTCCTTTTCTGGAAACACCCTTTAGATCAACTTCTCTCTTAAGAGAGAGTAGATGATTTTTTGAAAGGGCTAGATTTTTTTTTCTCTGTGGCATTGAATATTCTTCTGTTAGTTTGACTATATGAACAGTGGCCATAGAATATTCATTATCAATTTTCAGCTCCTGTAGGAATGAACTATAAATGCTTTTATTCTCCAATAAATACGTTGTAGACAAAGAGTAGGCTTGGGTCAGTAGGATTTTAAAAAGAAAGTCCAGAAACACTATGAAAAAAAACCTTTTTAAAAAGATACCATGTTTTTCCCTCTAGAATGATTGGCAGAAATGAAAATAACAGACTAGTGATATGTCAGAACTTTTACGTATACATATTTGCCATGTTTCTTGCAATGACAGATAAAAAGACATGTTAATAGAGATACAGAAAGTATTACATCTAGGCTATGCATCTATTTTTTCAAGTCCCAGCTTTTCTATCACATTATAAAATGGGAGCTCAAATATAAATGTCAGCTTGAGGTGTCTTATGTTCGTATTCATATTTTAATTCTAGCTTTGTACTCAGAAGACACAAGAAAAGTATTTTGATAGAAACTGATTATGCAGTCCACATCCTCTGGGTCATTATTTTCCTCTCACATTCTGATTATTCAGGCTTTTTGCTCTAATTCCTTTGAACTATGGTGGTGTAATTCAAAAAGTCACATAAAATACCATCTGTTAGAATGTACTGATGATACTATTCAATGGAAAAAAATTACTATGGGAGTCTGTCATAGGAATGTACACAGATATCTTCATGTGGTCTTTGAAAAAAGCACAAAAACTTTGAATAAGGTGAAAAGTAACCTACCTGCCATCAGTAATTTTTATTGTAAGACATTTTTGCATGTAGGACAATTATTCTTTCATTATCTAGCAGATTGTGAGAACTATGAATGGCTTATCACCAGAGCAAGTACTTTTATATCCAGCAGTGAATTAGAACATACTTGCTTATGCCATAGAGCCTTCTGACTTTGCTTCTAAGGTTTTAAATTTGGACCTTCGAAAAACTAAGCAGGGTTATTATTAATTTAGGACTTTGGTTTTGCTAAATTTTCCAAGACATATCATAGGCAAATTAAGTCATTCTGTGGGAACCAAACAGAAAAGATCGTGACAGATTATGGTCAGTACAATCCATGAAGATTACTTTGCTGAAGCACCTTGTATTACAGAAGATAGAAAGTTTTAATACATGAACATTTCATCACTGTTACCTTATCCTGTTCTCCTTTTCTATTTTTTAAAGACAAATCTTTATGTAATTATTTCAAGACATAGAAAGCCCTTCTATATCTTTAGATAATTATTCCATAGTGCTTAATTTTCTTCACAGTTAAAAGTATTTATCTTATTTCAAGCCTGAATTTGTCTAGCTTGAACTTGGAGCTTTCAGATCTCATTACCACTTTTGTACCTGAAGCAATAAAAAGTCCTCCTCAAATACTTCTTCAGCATGCACAGCAGAAGCTTCTGTGAATAAACCAAGTGGAAATTCTGTAGACTGTGGCAAACACATTTGATTTTCCAAGGTCATATATTTCTTTCTAACCTTTTATATTTTGACCATTTATTATTTTTCTTAAAATGGAAACTTGTAAAACCCAGCTATATGATTTTTGCTGTTATCAATGAACAGCCCCAGGCTTTGTGTTGACCTGACAGTACAGGGTCTCAAGACTTGCCTGGGTTTGTCTTGGCCTAAGGTGGCTGTAACTTGGTTAATAGTTGCCCGACCTGGTTAAATGGTGCCTTACCTGGATAGGCTGCAGCTGAGTGAATGCCAGAGACACTGAAGGGCTGACAGACCCTGGAGCCCCTGTGTAATAAACAGTAATCTTTCATGTGAACTGCAAGTACTGGTGGCTGTTGTGCAACTTTCAACCTCTAGCATGGGTATAGAGGAAAAGGTCTGTAATTGAAAAAGTATAAAAGTAACCCCAAGGGGTCCCAATGCTGACGATGGACCCCTGCACCATAAACAGCAAAATCCTTCCAGGAAGGACCTTATTGTACCTCTCGCTTCCTACGTCTGTACTTCTTAAGGAAAACTGAAAATCAGCTTGGCTACGCTGACAGTCAGGGGAAGGTAAGCATAATTCTCAGGAAGAAGGATAGATACAAAGAAGGTTTGGATAACAAACTTAACTTTATTACTAATGGAAATTTTCTGTATTAATTAGACAATCTGAATTATTATACTGTTAAACATGAACTGGGCTAATGAGAAGTTCTTACCTCCACTTGTAAGATGTGTTCTTTCTTGCTCATGACAAGACTTTGAGTGTAGCAGACAGAGCTAGGAACAGAACTTCAAAGTCTTGCTAATCCTGTATGATTAAACACATTGTCTTCTTTCTACAATCTTCTGTTACATGAATGGGACTCATATTCCTTTTCTTACATGAAACATCAGTTTTCAAGTTGAGTTCTTATCTGAAGAAGTCTAGACTCCTAGATTCTGGATTCCATACTACTCTATTAAGTAAAGACTTTATTCAAAGAACTTGCATTTATACAAGTCTATCAGAAAACAAATTGTTGAGATGAACTCATTTTGCCAAGAAATCTGGGTAGATTTTCATAGCATCCTTTCCCAGCAGTTATAAACAGTCATGTATCTATATAAGTTTATTACCAACACTTTTGTCTGGGTATCTGACCCTTCAAGGAACTGTACATTTTGATTTTGAACAGTTCCTATTACATTAGGTGACATCAAACTGACAGAGAAAACAAAAATCCCTTCCCCATTCCATGAACTCTTTAATCACTTGTTAGTTTACCTGTTTGTTATATTAAAGATCTATTTGAGTGATAATCCCCGAGCAGAAAGTTTGTCTTCACTAACAGAGTAGTGCTATGGATTAGACAATTTCTGAATAATAATTGGCTGGAAACTGCATTAGGTAACAGATCTATCCAGGTCTCTCACAGAAGCGTTTGAGTAGTAATCTTATCTCTATCTTTTTTATAAGAATGTCCTGTTTAACTAAGCTGAGCCCTGTATGAGGAGGACACCATTGCTCCTGTTAACTAGACTTGTGATTCCACAGAAGTTGCATCAGACTTGTTTGATTTGGCTTTCCTTGATCTATATTGATTGGAATATTACCATTTTTATATACACTAGTTGTTACCTACTATCATGGTTCCTGTCCTTTTGATAGGATTTATATCAAGCGAAGCCGCCTCTTGTTTCTGACATCTCGTAATTTTGACATAATAATTTTCAAGTATTGACATTACACTGGATTTTTTTCAGACTCACAGATCTCCACTGCTGTCTTAGTATTTCTCTAAAATTAACATTAACAGTTTGTTAATCTTCTCAGCTAATTCTTTTGATGCTCTCAGATGCAATTTACCCAGTCCTAGAAAGTCTGAAAGATCACTGTAATTGCTGCTTCACATCACTGAAGCTCTTAATCAATAGAAAATGTTTTGTTATTGTTAAAGCATGAGTGATTCTGTGTCTGGAAATAGTGAAGTATAATGGCAATTCGACACTTTTTTTGTATTATAGTTTAGTTTTTTCCTTCTGATCTAGTGTCGGATGTTCAATATCATTAAGATTTCATTTACCTCAATATATTTTCCTAAATTTGTGAAGGTTTCTTTGCTTGCTTTTTAACTGATGCCCTTAGTTTCATATTGGTGCAGGAACACATTAACACAGCCTGTCGTCACCTCTCCCAATGATTTTGCAAACATCCTGACACTTCCCAGCACCATTTTTCTCCATTTCTTGGGAGTAACCTGTGGTGCAAGGTGCAGACACTCCCTTGCCACTTACTCTAGAAAATCTTGCCAATACTTGCTTCTGATTTAGATGTGTTCATACTTTTTTTGCCAGTTTGGAAAACAGGTCTTATTAAGTCACAGTGTCTACTTATACTACCTGTTGGGATTGTAAAGTCTCTGCTAGCAGCTCAAGAAATTATGCTATAATGACTTGTACTTAGGAAAACCCATCAGTTTCAGCCTAGGGATACATTTATCTTTCAAACTGCTGTCTTATAAGCAATGTGTTTCTGCTAGAGATTTCTTGTGTGGAATTCATAGGACCATTAGGGCTGTTTTACCAGTGGCAGCTTTAGACCTCCAGCATATGTCTTACAGGTTGATATACCTCAAAATGACAGATTTTTTTTTTCTATGCACATATTATGGGTTTTACAGCTCTGTATGGCACTACTTTCTTCCAAAACCTCAAGCTATAGCTAAGCAAGATGCCTGTGGGTATATTGAAACTGCCTGTGGGTAGATAATGACAATTTTAATATTCACAGAACTCTGCTGAAACAGAAGGAAAAAAAATGAGCTATGGGATTTGTCCATATGAGCTAAATCACTAGATGATCATCTGTGCTTGACATAACCTTTGAGTGGTGAAAACTATTAAACATGCAGGTTACTACTTTTGTATTTTTTGAATGAAGTGATAATATGCTTCCTTATTTATACTCCTCTAGGGAATAAAAGGCAAATCTTATGAAAACAGTAGTACTTTCCAATTTAATCTGTATTGGTATTCAACTGTATGCAACAATTCTGATATTATCAGTGACATGAAGTATTACATTATTCAGACCTAAGAGAACAGGATGGAAGCCTAGCAAGCAGCCTGTTGCAGTAACAGCAAAATTTATATGCAAAAAACTAAGAACAGAGGAATAACTGAGGATTAATAGGTTGGTTTGGCTCAACTAAAAGTTAGAGATAAGGAAGTTGAGATATGCTCAGTGGAATTCTGTCCTCGTTAGCGTCACTGAGCTCAAAATTTCATCATGTTCTGCATTTCATGTTAGTATGTTGGTATAATTTCTTTTATTAGTTCCATGTGAACTAAATCCTGGTGTTTGAAGGCAAAATTGGATCTAAAATAGCACATGTTACACATAAGTAAATGTGATAAACTCCATAAAATTTTCTTTCTAATTGTATCCATTTGAAGCAAAGCACATCCTTTAGAGTTTAGTTTATACAAATCTATAAATATAGCGAACAGCATAATTGCTTGTGAATTTTTTTCTCTGTGCTTAAGAGCCTTTGTCTGTCTGCTTGCAGTGTTCCTTAATAGTATGGTTTCCAACATGGAAATATTTACTGAAAACTGATGATTGTCTGAGGACATGTTTTCCATCCATAAGTAATGGGAAAGAGTGTCTTTAACAGGTAGTGACAAATAACATATAGTGGTATCACTGTAGTGGAAGCACAGTTCTTGGTACTGCATATACCAAAATTTCTTAACCAGGAATATTTTCATTGTATTCCCAGCTAATCCTGTGATCTGATAAAAGCTCTGCAGGTTCCATTCCTGATCCTCACAGCTCACCCTCTCACAATGACTTCCTCCTTTAAAATTCAACATTTGGTTTAAATTATTAATGATTCTCCATCATGAATGAAATTGATGTGTTTAAAACCTATTCAGAAGTGTCATATCAATTCCACTAAAGGATGCACAAAGCTTTTACTATGCTATGTTTAATTTTGTTTGACTTTGTTCACCTGAAAATTCTCATTGGTGTTGGAAGTAAAATCTGTTGATGGGAACACTCGTGATGGGTTGACAATGGCTGGCTTCCAGACACCCACCCAGCTGCTCTCTCACTCATCTTCCTTAACAGAACAGTGGCAGAAAATAGAATGGAATAGCTCATGGAGCATAAAGGCTTACCAGCTACTGAAAATGGCAAAACAAGCTCAACTTGGGATAAATTAATTTAAATTATTGCCAATTAAAACAGAATTGGATGGTGAGAAACAAATACAAAAAACCTAAATCACCTTCCCCTCGACCTCAGGTCAGCAGTACAAGCCATGTATAAATGAGTAGAACACCTTTCTCATCTGACTAGAAGGATGTGAGACTGTGTGCAATAGAAGTGATCCTGTAGCTTTGAGGTTCCTGTTGCTGTGGACTTATATCGATTTAATAGGAGACTGCGAAGGAAGGAACTAGGCAAGCAGGAGTACTGTCATTTGTTAAAGATGAGTTAGTATGTATTTTTAAAGTAGACTTCAAGCTCTGCTATGTTTTCACCACTCAGACTTTTTTTTCCAACTGATTTGTGCTTACTTGGGAATATGGGGAAAAATAAATCTATTGATACACATATCTGAAAGCTTCTTGGCAGAACTAAGTTATTGAATCATGATACTAAAAAAAGCTTTAAAAGCTACCCATAGAGAAAGACACTGGTAAAGCTGGCATCTGTAACAGCAACAGAGAAGAGAAGAGAAGAGAAGAGAAGAGAAGAGAAGAGAAGAGAAGAGAAGAGAAGAGAAGAGAAGAGAAGAGAAGAGAAGAGAAAAAAGTTCTAAAGCAGAATGAGGGTTAGCAGCACTTTGTGATAGAAATAAAAGCTACACTATCCTGCCTGAGGTTCACAGCAGCATTGAATAACAATAATTACTTTCCAGTAGTACTTAACAGTCAAGAGGAAAATTCAAAACCAAATCCTGCCTTCACTTGCCGGACAGTACATATCTTCTCTAGAAAATTCACAAAAGTGTATGTGGTGATAACTGTATTATTTTTATGTGTAACCCTTTACAGTGCATTACTTGAATAGTTTATCATCCTTACCTATCATTTTCAGTTTTCATCAGTTTCATTTGTATTCATTGAAAAAGCTTGGTGGGGCTGGTGGTAGACATTTTTTGTTTGTTTGTTTTTGTTTTAATCACCTGTTTTACAGAGCAATTCTTGTTCATATCTGACATAGTCAAGAAAATACAGCCAAAGGCAAGGGCATCAAACACCTTTTTGAAGGTCTCTGGTAAACTATTATTTATATGACTTCATAGAGTCTGCTACATATTTTAAAGGGCAGTAAGCCAAGCTGAGAAACATGCTTAGGAAAATACATCATCCATTAAGCTTATCTGCTTTCCTGACATGGGAATGAAAAGGCTTGCTGAAATCCAGAGGAGTGCAGTAAGAGGTCATGGCTATGTATTACAAAGCAGTGTTTTTCTGCCCATATTGTTTTGCTTCAGATGTGTTGTGTCTTCGAAAAAAAACTTATAAAAGATTAAGCTACTACCCCAATAATTACCCTAAGTGATGTTATCATCTCAAATCCCCTCCAAGTGTCATGGTTACATTTTACAAAATTCTTACAACTTTTTCTACCTCAATTTTTATGTGTCCACATTGAACTTCTGTGCTAATGGAATAGTATCTCTAGTGGCTGAAGATTTCCCTCTGTGATAAAAGCATCAGTTGTCAGAAACAGGCAGGAGAAGACAAAGCAAGAATGACACTACAACATACTCCTCATGCAGTATCCATTTTTCGATAAAATGTGCAGAAGGCAGAATTATGCACCACGTGGATCTTTGGTCTAACCCAATGTAGAAATACGGTGCTGTATTTACATGGATATAACACTAAGTTATTTTCACAAATTTATGAGTGAAGACTGGTACGCAGGGAGGTAGGTAAGTACATAGATTGAAAGCAGCAGCAAAGGAAGTGGAAGTTTCTAGCTAGAATTCGCCATAGTCAATTTTTAAAAGTAGCCTCTGTGCAAAAAATTATCATAAACAAAGTACTACTTTCTCTAATTTTTATTCTTAATGGAATTACAGCCTGATTCTGAGACATCTTTCCACATCCTCTTCCCAATTGCTAACACCAATCCCATTTAGAGATTCTAGTTCCTAAGAAGTTAAACAGTGTGTGTACTGAGGGATTACAAATGAATGCAGCATTTGCTAAAAGCAATGTGCAAAAGAATGGGTGGTTAACAACATTCTGAAGCCATTTGTTAGTCAGAGCAAGCAGGAATAGTAACTCGCTCAGTAATGTAGCTAGCTAATCTAATTAAATGTGCCCTCAGCCCAACATCTGTCTTCGTAATGATTTTGGTGCTGTTAGGCACCAACTGTGTAATTCTTTTATGTTTGAATTAATGCTGATAACCAGTGGATGACATCTGTAATGTTGATGATAAAATATCTAGTTTGTGTCATCTTCATATCTACTGAAATAAAGGTATATGATCTTCACTTCATTCCTCCTCCTATTATTTAAAAATTGCATATGTCAGATCTGCACTGTACAATCTCTCTTGTTATATCTGGTGTTAGAAATTCATGATGTGTATATGCTGTTTCACTCAAATTATTGAAGTGGCAAAACCACTGATCTTGTGAAATTCACAACTTCCCATATTTTGTTTCTAGATCTCATTGACATGGTGGCTATACTTTCTGTTATCTACCTCCATGTTCGTAGGTATTTTCCATATAGAAGGCCTTTTATCACATTTAAAAGCTTTAAACTGTTAGAACTTTTAAATGCACAAGTAGTTTTTAACTCTGATAATGTGAGCATGCTGGCACTATCTAATGATTTTCAATGAGTAGAATTTTGGAGATTGTTTTGGGTGACAGGAGAAAATATGAATTTCTTTTAAACAATTGACATATTTCAGCATTTATCAGGCAGGTTGTTCATAATAATGGAATTTGTTTTCTTTTTTTCAAGTCATTGACTTTTTTTCCCCCCAAAGTTGCCTGCAGTTCCCTCACTGCAGTTCCATCCTTATCTTTTTACAGCCTAGTCTCACTCTACGCAGAGTGAGATGTGTTTTCACACCAATTATGAACACCTATTTAGCTAAACAGATCTGCCATAGTTTTCATGGAATTCTACCACAACTACTGTAGAACAGTATAGTTTAGAAAGTAATTCAGAGACCCCTGCTCTAAATTCCCCTTGTGCTATGCTCTTTATTGAAGACAGAGAGAATGTAGACTATTGAAGAGGCAACAGTAAATGCTGTAGGCTGAAGGATGTTGTCTGTTAAAATGACATTTTTTTCTCCAAGGCTTGTATGTCCTTGTCTGTCAAATATTAAGTTAGAACTTTATTCTCAGCCTCTTTGGCCCAGCAGTTATCTCCAAAATTATAAATAGAGTGTCGTTTTCTCCTTCAGCCTTGTAGTTCCTTCTATCCTGTGACTAAGCTGCCTCCTCCATCACTGTAGTGACATCTTTAGGGAGTTGTGTGAGGTTCTCATTCATACCTGTTTCACATTCCTGTGGCAAGAAGAATGTACAAGGTATTGTCAGGTCTCTTTTCATGGGAAAAGACAAATCAATGTGAAGAGAGGTGAAGCTAAGATACAAACGATACACAGTTTATTTCCAATGGGAATCCCTCAGTGTACCTTTTTAAAAAATGTCCCAACTGCCAAGTTAATTATTGTGGTGTAGAACATATAAAGAACACATCAATTTTCACATGTTAAAATGCTGATGGAAGTTCTATTAAGAGCAGGAGAATATGAGAGCATTTTGGCAGCTGAGAGTGAATTTGCTAACCGATAAAAACTCAAGGAAATTTCTAAGAAATATAAATACTTTTTTTTAAAAAAAAATAAATACAATACATCTCTGAAGCTCTAGTTCTGTGGCTTTCTTTGAGGAGGGCAGTAGCTAATAGGCAAGCATCATTAATAATGAAATCTAAGTGTGAGAATGTTTTTCTATGTTTTGGATCTGAAGGCCAAAATAAATGTAATTGCACATTAAAAGATTTGCAGAGGCACTCATCATCTCAGTAACAGATCTGCTTCTACCAGTTTAGGATGTAATTAAGAGAAAATACAACCGTCGGACAGGAATAAAAAATAAACAGCAATCTGTGTTTGCTGTTCTTGAAAAGAACTAATGGTTATTTAAATGTTTGACCAATGAAAAATGTCATACATTGTGACCTGAAGTTTGTTACACTGAGTTCTAGCAATTTTCTGAAAGTTTGGATTTCAAAGGTTATTCCCACTAACAGGGTAGCAGGTTGTAATAATGGTCTACAAGTGTTAAAAGGAAGTTTATCAACCACTATCATATGTGCTTTTTCTAACTGAAACCAGTGTTATGATGAGAATGGAGTAGAAATGTGTGTCCTGAATACAAGAAGATTATGCCTAATTCTTAGGTAAATGGAGTTCAACACTTAAAAAATAAGTGGGTTTTGTTTGGAAGCTTACATAGCACTGAATGTATTGGTGGAGCACAGGAACTTCTGTACAACCATCAGGGTCCTGAGAGCAATCTCCTGCCTCAGGGATTTACTTGCCTGGACTCAGGGACAGCTTCTGGTGTAGCTGTCTGGCCTTGAATCTGAGAACTGTGTGGGAAAAGCTTTGTAAGGAAAAGCTATCAGAAGCAGTGGCTTCCCCACCACTTTGCTTTTAGGCTTCCCCTCTCATCTTTGAGCTATGCTGCAGTTCTGCCAGTGCCTGGTCATGTGCATCTGACCCTGACCCACTGACCTCATCTCCTGACTTGACCTGCTACCTGCCTTATTCCAGGTCAGCTGATGGTCCAGGGCAGAAGATTAGCATGGTTCATCTTGCTCAGTACTGTGGATCTGTTGGTAAGATTCATGCCCTGTCTGCCTTTCTTTCACTCTAAGCTCCCAGCAACTCTTCCCTTACAGAGCAGCTTGTTCTTGCTGCTCCTTGAAAATAACTTTTTAAAAAGGATTTCACCAAAATCAAGTGAGAACTGCCTCGGCCCTCGTGTTTCATGCCCAGCAATGGCATTCAACAGATGCCTAGGGCAAACATTTGAGAAACTAGGTAAGTGCAGGATATTATCTGCCTGGGCTACTTTCCAGTCATCAGTAGTTAAAGAAATTCTTGACTAAGAGGCTGTAGCTGTGTTTATCTTCCCTGTATTTTCTCCACTCTATTTTGAACTCTTCTGTTCTTTGCTCCCTTGATTCCCTCCCTCTCTCTGAAACACAAAGGTAATAATGTCGGTAGTGGAAGGATGTGAGGAAAGACTTTTTTTGTTTTGACCATGCTGCCTGGCCACTGCAGCGTCTTTGTTTTAAAACATTTTTGTACTACGAGAGCGATGTCTACGCACCCCTAGTGCCAGTTTACTATGCCATTCATTTTATGGACTTTCGTTGTACTACCTGAGATGTCTTCCAGGACTTTTAGCTTCTTCTTCTTTGAGATGAGATAGGAAGCAATACATGCTGTATTCATGTGTGATGCACCATGGATTCCTGTAGTAGGAAAATGTTAATTGCAAAATCATTGATACTTACTTCATACTATAGTAATTTCTAACATTCTATTTGCTGGTTTTGGCTGCTTTTGAACTCTGAGCTGATACTTACAGGAAGATTTCCAATACAAGTTTCCAGCAAGAGAAGAGCTGATTTGTTGCCCTTCATTGTATAATCATAGAGCTATTTTTTTGGTTGGTTGGGTTTTTTTTTGTTTGGTTTGTGTTTTTTGTTTTGTTTATGTGGTTGTTTGTTTGTTTTATTGTTGTGTTTTTGTTTGGTGGGGGTTTTATTTGTTTGTTGGTTTGGTTTTTTGTTTGTTTGGGCTTTTTGTTTGTTTTCTTTTTGTTGTTGTTGTTGTTGTTGTTTTTTTGTCTCCAGGAGCATTTTATCACTTGAATAACTTATTCCAATTACAAAATAAGTTCTCCCATTCTAAGCAAATTCTACAGATAATTTTCCAGGATGTTCTCTTGACAGTGTGTTGAAATTAGTTCTGTTGCAGAGAAATAACAAATCACTATGCAGAGTTTAGTATTAAAGGACAAGTGGACCATTCAGCCATAAATAGGAGAAATCAGTTATAGCTAGGACATTTGGAACTTCAGGAGAACAGTGCCTTGGACATTACACTAACACTGGTAAAGAGGTTTCCTGTGTTCCTAGCAGAAGGTACCATGAGGATCCCATTGTTGCCTTATAAATACTTCCACTGTTTATTCATATGAAACGCAATTTTTGTTTGTTTGCTTTTTCCCAAGTCAGTTTGATCTCCTAGTTTCTGTATGGATGATATATTCTGGCAAAGTCAGGGACTGCATTTACAAAGGAATATGTAAAGGTATTTGTATACCACTGTCCCTTTTTCATTTGCTTATTAAACAGAAAGGTGACATGAGAGATCACTGAGAAAAGCTTTTGGTCAGAAGGAATGGTGCTGTCCTCTAAAATGGAAAGCATTTATCAACATAAATATTGGCTTCAGAATTTTTCTGTTAATTTTCAGCTAGAGGCCAAGGTCCAGCTGATACATAGTAGGAAACAATTTCTCAATAGCACTCTGAAGATCTGAATGAAAGAGCATGAAATTTAACAAGAAGTGATGCCATCTGTTGTCCTGTTACTGGCTCCCATAATACCATTCAAATCAGTGGTATATAATCAGTATCTTTCCATCAAATGAAAAGGTAATCTTTTATGACGAGAGAAACCAGGCATCTTCAAGAGCTATGCTATATTGTCCTGTGGCTAACCAGATTCATAAAGCTGGTGCCAAGTGGATGATTGATTGTGTATGTGTGTGAACTGATAGCTTGCCTGCCCACTTTCAGCCACAGAAAATAACTTGCAGGTAGGTGGCTTTTCACTGCACCTGAGTCTATCTGCAGATTAGTTATTTGTATCCTTCTCCAGAGCTGCAGATGGTACCAAGGCCTGTTACTTCAGGTTTCCTATTGCTTCCTCAGTCTGTCTGAACTAATCAGCTTCCAGTCAAGGAGGTTAGTCCTCTGTACAGGGTCTTCTACATTACACAGTTTTGAGATGTCACTGAAATAGCCCCATCACATTAAGGAATTTTTAAGGAGGTAATTGTATAATTTTCCCCACTAAGTAAAGCATTAGCATGATTTCACTTGCTTAAGGTAATTATAGGTATGATACATATTTGGCTTCTTACTTCTTTTGAGAGACTAGAAATTAATGCAGAGTTAGAAATGGACTGTAGTTACATATGATGGGGATTTAATGTAGAAACTTCTAAGACATTTTGGCCTTTTTCATGGTCTACAGATAACTCTCAAACTTCCATTGCTGTGTCATATCCTAAATTTAAAAATGTTGCAAAGGAGTTCTGTGTGGAAATATTCTGTGTGGAAATATTCATAATTGAACACTGTGGTGTGGTCCTAGGATACTCCTCTATCTCTGTTCAGTGTATTCCATGTGGTGTGCTCTAATAGTCTCAATATTTTTAAAAGCAGATGGTAGCCAGGTGAAATTTCTCTTTCTTCATTTAAGAGTGGAAAGAAGAGGCTTAATTTTTTGTGTGTGAAGCTATTTGTATTGGTGTGCACAAAAAATTGCTATGCCTTACAGTGACAGATACCTCAGTGAACTAGATTTATATAACCCTGGCAAAAGCTAATCATACCTGATGTGAATCTTTCTGGGTAAAAGAAGACATGGGGAGGGGTAAGAGCAGAGGGAGGAGCATGTGCAAGTTATATAGAGCTTAAAATGTACCAAAGCCATTATCAGAGTATCTTCAAAAAAAGGTTATTCTGGATCTAGTGCTTTGATGAAGATGAATTTAACAAGGTTGACTCTTTTAACTGAAGAAATTTCTATTTAGATCTCTTCTGCTGAAATAAAAATCAGGGTATGTGTAAATGCTATGCACTAGGAAGTGAAAAGGAGAGAAAGCTCACCCTTTCAGAGAGAGTCTAGAAGTGTTTGCACGGTCAACATCTGGAAGACACTGGTTATCTATATCTGGACCAAATAGGCAGATTAGATGCTGGAAATCGCTATGCTTCCTCTCTGTTGTCCACGTCACTTTGTAGCACAGGACTCTAAAAGGAGCCTTTTGCATCCTTAAGTTAGCTACCCAGACTTGATCAGCCTATGTCTGGGAAACAGTTTACCAAGGTTACCAGATTTACCAAAGTTATCAGGAATGAGATTCCCTGATTCTCTCCAGACACTTTGTTATGCCTGCAGTGGACCAAAAAGGGATATAGAGCTTATAGCAGACTTTCCCTGTGATCATAGTCTGTAAAATGAGCTCGATGTTTGGTGTCATGGTTGTTCATCATTCCTCTGTTCCTCCAGGCTCCTCTGTTGCCCTACCAGTGCATCATGACTGTCAGCTTGTTAGAGCATGCTGTCATGGTGTAATGAATGTTAGCTGACAGTGTCAAAGGACTGTATTTTATTGGGATGTATGGTTCAGACAAGGCGAGTGTACTCACTAGCTTATTGGTTGAATGTCGTGACAGAGTAGGTCCTGTTTAGAGTGCAGCATTGTCACACCTTAGACAACAATGGGAATGGAGCCACTTTAAAAGCTGAATTTAAACACTTCCACCCAGGACACCTTCCTGCAGAAACCTACAGGACCAGAAGGGCCAGTGGGCATCCTATGGCTCATGAGCCTGTTCATAGTCATAGATGGAAATAAAATCCATGTCTATGAATTAGGTTACAGTTCTAAGTTTTATTAGACAGTATATTTGGGAGACAGTATATTGTGTGAGAATCTTTCACACCACATACACTTCAAGTTTTTGTTGTGAATATTGTGCTGTAGGATGTTTCCAGAATATGGCAGAAACTAAAATATATTGAGATATAAGAGTAACAAATTATGACAGTGTAAGAAGAGGTCAGAATGAGGCACTGACATTTTAAAGCATATGTTCACATATCTTGGATGTTTCTTGTGAGTAATAAAACTGAGGCACTTATCCCTGCTGGCTGCTAATGATCCTGCGGTAGTTTTCATGAGGATAGCATAATTAAGCTATGTGTCCTCACTTCAGTAACTTATTTCCCTATGTGCCTTTCATTCGCGTCATGGTTTAGGGTCAGGGCGGACCCTTAGACCTACAACAGATGCTCTCTGTTAACCCCCCTCCCTCCCCAAAGGGGAGGAGAAAAGGAATAAGGGAGATAGACTTAGCAATTTAGAAAGGAAACTAGAACAGCTTTAATGAAAAAGAAAATAATTATAAAAATGGAATATATACAAAACCAATATCGAACCAAACTCCCCCGATGGTAATTACATCACCACTGATGCTGTGGAGCTGGCACCGGAAGGTCTCAGACTGGACCCCACAGAAGACAGGAGCTTTGTTCAGGAGCTGGATTCTGGTACCAGAAGAATCTTTAGAAGGGATAGACAAGGAAAGAGAGGCAAAGGGGTAGTGTAATATGTTAAGGAGTCTTTTTACTGTCTTGAATGTTAGACACACCAAGGTGGAAAGTCTATGGATAAGGATGAAGAGGAAGGCCAACAAGGCTAATATCCTGGTGGGAGTCTACTACAGACCACCTGACCAGGATAAAGACTCTGATGAGATATTCTTTCAACAACTTGGAAATGTCTTGTGTTCACTGGCCCTTGTTCTCGTGGGACACTTCAACCTACCAGATGTCTGCTGGAAGTGTAACACAGCAGAAAGGGGGAAGTCCAGGAGGTTTCTGGAATGTGTGGATGACGACTTTCTGCTGCAGCTGGCAAGCGAGCCTACCAGGGTACTGCNACTATCCTTAGGGCAACTGGGCTCCCAAGTTGGTAGGCAGGGATGGGGAGCACAATATCGCTCCTGAAATCCAAGAGGAAGTAATGACCTGCTGTGACAGAAAACTATATGCCTGTCCTCAGTGCCTGGCAAGGTTATGGAACAGAT
>VWZY01006244.1:0-13998 GCA_013399075.1 Chloroceryle aenea | reverse complement strand
GAGAGTGGCCTGGCAGAGAGGGACCTAGGAGTGCTGGTTGATTAACGGCTGAACATGAGTCAGCAGTGTGCCCAAGTGGCACAGAAGGCCAATGGCATCTTGGTTTGTATCAATATAGTGTGGCCAGCAGGACTAGGGATGTAATTCTGCCCCTGTACTCATCACTGGTGAGGCCTCACCTCAAGTACTGGGTGCAGTTCTGGGCCCCTCACTTCAAGAAGGCTGTTGAGGTGTTGGAGGGGGTCCAGAGGAGAGCAACAAGGCTGGGGAAGGGACTGGAGGGAAAGTCTTATGAGGAGAGGCTGAGGGAACTGGAGTTGTACAGTCTGCAGAAGAGGAGGCTCAGGGGAGACCTTATCATTCTCTACAACTACTTGAAAGGAAGTTCTTCTCCCAGGCAACTCGTGACAGGACAAGAGGGCATGGCCTGAAGCCATGGAAGGTTTAGGTTGGATCTTAGAAAGCACTTCCTCATGGAAAAGGTGATTAGACACTGGAATGGACTGCCCAAGATGTGGTGGAGTCGCTATTCCTGGAGGTGTTTAAGGAAAGATTGGATGTGGCACTTAGTGACATGGTCTAGCTGATGTCATGGTGCTGGGTCATAGGCTGGAGTTTATGATCTTGGAGGTCTGTTCCAGCTTCAGAAATTCTGTGATTCTGTTATAGCAATATTGAGGCCAATACTGTTTATCATTTTCATTAATGACCTGGATGCTGGGACAAAGTGTACCCTGAACGAGTTTGCAGATGATACAAAACTGTGAGGAATGGCTGACATATCAGAGGGTTGTGCTGACATCCAGAGGGACCTCATAAGGCTGGAGAAATGGTCTGACAGGAACCTCATAAAATGCAACAGAGATAATTGAAAAGTGCTGAACCTGGGGTGACTTCATCCCCATGGACCAGTACAAGTTGGAGGCTGACCAGCTGGAAAGCAGCTTTACAGAAAAGGCCCTGATGGTCCTGATGGACACCAAGCTGACAAAAACTGAGCAATGCAACTGTGTGACAAACTAGGCCAGCAATATCCTGGGCTGCATTAGGAGGAGTAGTGCCAGCAGATTGAGGGAGTTGACTCTTCCCCTTTGTTCAGCACTGGTGAGGCCACAGCTGGAATATTGGTGTCTAGTTCTAGGCTCTCCAGTACAAGAGAGACATGGGCATATTGGTAAGAGTCCAGCAAAGGACCACTAAGAGGATTAAGGGACTAGAGCAGCTCTTCTGTGATGAGAGGCTGAGAAAGCTGGGACTGTCCATCCTGAAGAAAAGAAGGCTTGTGGGGTGTGGAGGTGAGGGGAATAAGAACATTACTTTATAGCAAAATTCTCTTTAGCTTTGTTACCTGCCTTTTTCTGGATCATACTAGTATTCTTTCTCATTCTTGTGCATGATAAACTTACTTTTCTTAACTCATAGATTTTCCATTTTAAACCTGATAATACCAAATACTTTTATGTCATGGTTTTATGACTCTTTCTTCAGAATTCTATCAAACTGTTTTGTCAATGGAGCTTCTGTCTTAAATTGTAGTTTGTAGCCCACTGGGAACCATGTATTCTAGTGTTTGTGAGGACTTCCATTATCTTGTAAACCACACTCAGTTTTTCACTGAAATTGGTAGCATTTTGTCCTCTTCCACTATAATTCAGGGACAGCTTATTTGTATAGCACTGCTATTTATAATATATATCACTTAGAAATAATTTATCTTGGTAGCTGAGCAAACTGCAGTATAATTTCACTGATCTTGCACAGACCTTTCTCCTGTTTGTAGCTGTGATTTCTGAGTTACAACCTCTCTAATATAAATAATGCATTAGTTCATCATTTAAATGTGACCTATCTTTGTAAGACTGGTGACTCACTATAAAGACCTTTTTGAGTAGCTTACAAAACTTTGAGCGTGTTTTGGTAGCTGATTTTTCTCTTCTGATCTGTAACATGTTGTAAAGGTTTGGCTTTATGCTTTTGACAGTGCTATGAGGACCCAAAACTTCTAAGAGTCTCTTAGTGTAATGAAAGGAAGTGGCACACAAGAGAATCAGACTAACATGGACTCTGCTAGGTTATCATACTCTAAAATCAGGAACCTATCATTGTAGTTACAAGTTTTTATTCGGTGGAGTGCTGATTGACACAGCTCATTTCCACTTCTGCAGTTCTGGTGGTGGTGATTTCTACAGTTTGTAAAGTGTGAAGCTTTAAACCCTATAATTTAAATTAAAACTGTATTTTAAATTAAGCATCTAAAAAGGTAGAATTGCAGCCATTACTGGAGCAAAGAAAAAGAGCTACACATTTCTTACATTGTGTTTGTTATCACACAATGCCAATAAGGTCACACAAATTCTCTACTGTCACTTACCAAGTATTTTATACGGACGGACAGTACTGCACAAAGGGACAAGCAGAAAGCAGTTACATCCATGGCATCCTATTGATACCACTTGAGAGCTCTAAATGAGACAGTGAATCTGTTTATCCAGCAATACTCTCTGATTTAAAGGAGAAACACTTGCCTTCATCTTTCCCCCCCAAACAGTAAAGCATAAGAGAAGGAAAGTTAAAGAAAGGAGGAAGAAGACCTGTGAAGGAAGAGATAAGTTTAGGGTAAACACTAAGTCTTTTGGAAGATAACCGTACCCTTATTTTCAGCATATCCTGTAAATCCAGGTTGTGGATATATATACTTGAGTACTTTCAAGAGACCTACAACACTAACCCCACAAGCCCTCATGAAGAATCAAAAGGCATTCTGTGAGTTAGAATTCACTTATATTCTTCCCACACATTCACACTTCAAGTTTTGAGCTATACATCTGTATATGGAAATGAAAGACAGAGAAAGATGTTTCCACATATTGATTTCTAATTGAATCTACTTTTTATTTCTCACATATACATGCAGCTCATAACTCAGTATCTGTGTAATATCTATATACACCTGGAGCTTTGTCAAAGCCTATATATGAAGTTAGACTCGCTGATCTCCAGAAGTCCCTTCCAACCTCTATCATTCTGTGATTTTGTGATTTATCATTTCTTCTCACACAGTAGTTAAACCCCCATAATTTTCAGCATTTGTCTGGTAAAATACCTTTGAAGGAATCAAGTAGCCCAGACACAGTGTAACTCACTGTTTAAAGTATATACAGTAGTACTCCGTAAAAGACAAATACAACTAGAAAACATTTCAAGTATAGTTTGAAAAGTTTGTTGTGGTATCAGATAGAGTAAAATAGAAAGCCACACTGTCTACTGTGTTCACATTTGTTTCACTTATCGTTATTTGGATTTGTTTTGTTTTTTGTTTTTTTTTTTTTAAATATTAGAGAAATAGTAATCTCTAATTATTAAATCTTAGTTTACTGTATTTCTGCATCAAATCTTTAAACTTCTACAGATGGGCTCAGTTAAACAATGATGAATTCTTCTTATGTGAGTTTGACATAGCTTGGACAAATCCCCGATTTCCAAGGTGGAGAGCCATCTACCAAAACTGCGGTCTATGAATGTCTAAGAGTTAAGTGAAGACTGTTTAGCAGATCTTGATTCATGTGATACCATTTTTAATATAATTTACATTATAATTTAAAACAGAAAAATGTAAAAAATGTCCGCACCATGCCACAATATGCAATTACTTGATATGACCATGATTTCCATGCTCCATGTCTGAACACTGGAGAGCAAATTAAAACATCTTCCCATGAAACACTGAAATGTACAATTGCTACAGTTGTCAAGGAAAGTAATACTAAATACTTTTTTCCAAACTTGGAGCATTTCCTTTTTTCTATTGACCATTTTCTGAGTTATCTCTGTAGAAAGAAAAACTTTCCTTATTTTCCTTTTCAGCTTTATTCTGCAAAGCTCGATGTAGGTCCTTGTTCATCAAAAAGAGGAACCACAGGCATCTTCCAGGGAACCTATCTCAGAAATCCTGCTTTAGCAAAGCTTTATAGAATGACTGTGGATTCCACAAGAGGCTTTCAAAACTTTATTGACTTATTTCTGTTGGACAAATTCACATAAATAACAAAACCCTAGCTTAATTTCACCAGGGCAGATTTGTAAATGTTGATTCATAGGGTTTGCTTTGTCCTTGATCCAGAAACACTTTTTCTAGCTGTTAAGAGCATCAGTACTCAGGATACATCTTAAGCGTTAGCATTGTAAGATTTAATTCACCTGTACACTTGTTCCTTCACTGAAAGGACATGAGTAAATTACGCACATCTGAGGATACCCTATAAACACATACATTTAATGGCATTATTCAGGATTCTTTTGTCTGATCAACAATATTCATAGCAATAAGAGGTAGAAAGAAGAGATGTGTATCTGATGGTAATACAAGGTCTGAAGTAATATCCCAAGTTAGCCAGATACACTGATGGTATTGTTAATGTTCACCAGGACCCCAGCCAGGAGCACAGAAGAAGACAGTACTTGTTCAGCATCTGGGGAATGGGAACAGAGCAGTATATTTGAAATCAGGACTTTAAATCAAGTCACGTCAGGAGAAAAAAATGGAAATATTGTAAGGCACATTTTCACATGAGACTGAAAGTACAGAGTCAAAACACTGTAGGTAAGTAAGGGCGGAAGGAATGTATGCATGCATGTCAGTAATGTTAGACCAGAGGTTATTGCAACTGAGGCATTTTGTTTCATTTTACCATATTTATTATTTTGAAACGCTAGCTCAGCACAGGTGTCACTGAACATCTGGGATACCCTCTCTCTGCATTGATTACTCCTATATTACCTGCTGCATGTAAATGTAAGCAGATCATTCAGGAAAGAGGGAAGAGCTACAAATCTCTTGATATCAGCAATATTCAGTACAAAAAGACATGACCATGGGAAGATGTCATTTCAGCATTTCTTTTCAATCTGTTGTATAACAAGGAGATGAAGCATCAGGGATTACTGATGTTTTCACCAAGCTAAAGTTAAGGGCTGAGTGCTAACTAGACAGAGCAAAGTTTTAGAGGCAAAAAAAAAAAGTGTTCATAAGTAAAGCCATTAAAGAAATGGGCAACCTATATGCTTAAGAATAATAAGGTAAACCCATTCTGCTTAATGTGTGTTTTATATTGAACAAAAGACTGAGGAAGACTCTTCTACAGAAAGGCAATTATCTGGCTATAATCTCAAAAGATTTAATAAGCCTTTCATTGCTGCAAGGTCCACATTGTGCATATTATAATCTTATTTATTTACCATTAATCTTAGATTATTATTTTAGTAATGCATACCATTAGCTACTTTAATCTTACATTAAATTAGTCTTGATATTTGTATCTGCATTGTATTGAAATATAAATAGTGATGGTTTGTGATTAATTTTATTTGAGCAGTCATATGCCTTGAAAAAAATTCTAAAGAAATTGACAGCAATTTTATAACACCTGTGCATGTAGTAATTGGGTATGTTTTAATCTTACTGATATTGAACATAAAGCAGCATAAACTTGTTCTGGTAAGTGAATGGAATAAATCAACTACATATTTTCTTTTTCATGGCTAATTCTGTAATACTTCATTATCAAAAATGTTGGCTAAAAAGGAAGCTTCCTGCAAGAACCACAATATGTTTATTATATAGCTGTCACTTTGTAGGTTAAACTGAAAAGATTTATCATTTTTGCAGCAGTGACTATGGTTCCTTCTTTTGTATATATGGCACCACATCTTTTTGGAGGTAAGGTAAACAGAAGGCCTTAGCAGATATCCATGAAACAGTCAAACTACTTTGAGTTTTAACAAAGTAAATGTTAAAAACAGACGAAGATTTTTTTCAGTGCTGGTACAGAAGTGCAAATATCCTGACATGGTAAACGAGTTGGTTATATTGTTTAATGCTTCTCACAATAGTGATTTCATCAGTCCAAACAATAGGTCTTTTCAATGACTGGTGACAGTCCTCTTTGGAGCTTTAATATATTTGGTACTTGTGCAGCAATTGCGGTTGTAAGCATTATACACTGTCTGCCAGGATGTCTTCTTTACACCTTCTGGCTTTATCAGTCTCCTTTGCTTCAAACATTTTTACAGAAATACAGACTGTCCCAAAAGTTAGTTCAATCTGACATGTCCTAAATTTTCCTTTACACTCCTTCCCTCTTTACAGAGTGAGTGTTATATACTATTATGCAGACCTATCCTCCTGCAGTTCCTCTCCAGGAAAATACCAGATAATTATATCTACTCTTTAGGTGCAGACCTCAAATTACTTTTCAGAAACCATATTATTGAAGTGGGTGCATTGGCCATCTTTTTTTTTTTATCTTATCCAAAGATAACATGCACAATGTGAAGAATGGCACTCAAGGTTGTAGTAATTCAACTCTTTCCTGTCCTTCTTGGAGTCCGTGATGTTTCCTTATTGCCTTGCTTTGAGCAGCCCTCCAATTTCTGCTCTTCTAACAGTTTGGTTCTCCCAACAGTGTTCTCACACTTGTGGTAAAGCACTTTATTTTGTCCTTGCTTTTTTTCTCTCCCAGTGTTGCCTTTAACACACAGTTTCTCTCTGTATCTGATTTTCTTTTATTCCTATTAAATTTCTTTCTGAAGAATGATGCACCCAATGGCACACAAGCAGTTTGGATTGCTCCCATATCAGATCTACTGACTTTCAGGCTACCTTTTTATTCCCAGGTCAGCTGTCAGTGCGGCTGTCAAAGCTGCACATGTTCCTTCTACAGTTTTCTTGCATACTGCAGCAGTCAACTGCTTCAACGCATTGCTCCTTCACGAAAATACTTGGCACTATATTTTCAATTTGAATTAGGATATTTCAAGGTGTTATTGCTTGGCTTGGTAGAGTGTCATCTGTATAGAGTATTTTAACTTACATTTCAAAATGAAATTTATTTTAAATGAAAAAAAGACACTCTTCATTTTGAACATGTCAAGTGAAGCATTTCAGGAATTTCAACATGTTTTTCAACATTTGTTTGAGTTGAGTTATTAATCAAATATGGCTCTTTTCTGTGAGCAGTCTGCTTCAAGGAAGTGTCAAAAAATTTGTGACTAACTGTCTGGAAAGTAAAAGCAAAATATTGTGTAGGGTTTTTTTAGTTCCTCTCCTCTTCTGTGTAGAATGAAACCTCTAAAACTATCTACCATCCTGTCCTTGCTCTCCCGGAATGTTAAGTGGTTACCCAGTTGCATGAGCTGTTTCTAAACCAGCTCTGGCATTATGCTACTATTTGCTTTCTGGCTTATGATTTGTGTGCTGAATTTCTGAAGTAAATTTTTGTAACTGAAGTACAAACCCTTGAGAAATCAAAGCTTATCATAAACTGAAATACTGACGGAGCCTGAACTATGGTGCCCAAATTGCAGTGCTTGAAAAGCAGAAATACAGAATACAGAGCCTCTAAACTACTCTAAATTATAGTCTTATCATTTTTTCTGTAGGGCAATCACAAGACTATTGAAGTAGAATAATACATTCCCAGCAATGAGCTATTTGTAATTAAAATTAACCATACCAGGATCATGTCATTACAATTTTTACAGTCAAGCACATGTTATTGTAACAGTTGGACCCTCATTGGTGCATTTTCCTTAAAAACAGTATTGCTTTTAATATGAATTCTTTTCTTGAAAGCATTTCCCATTTTCAGAAGCTTGAAATTGTCATTATTCTTGGAAAAATCATGTGTGTATCTTTATGTATACTGAATGTAGGTGTGTGAACATAGATGCACACATGTGCATTTACTCATAGCTATTTATTATTCAACAAGAAGTCTTCTGTCTTCAAAACAGTTCATTGCACAAGTTTTAGGTAGTAAATGTGTTGTTATTTTACATAACTGATTTCAGCAAATTGAAAATTAATTGAATAAGAGGTTGTAGGTGGAGCATAGTATTAGTGTATTTATCACAGCACTGTGACTGCACTGCAGCAGAACTGCAAATTCACTGGCACATCCTTGCTTTTGATGTCTTTAAAGTAGAGTACAACACTCGTTATATTGCAATTTATAAAAATGTTTTAGGGCTTCCATAAAAGAATAAAATACTGATGTGCATTAAGGTCACACACAAGGGACAGGGGCATAAGTCAGTAGAACCTATACGTTTCATATTTTCTACATGATAGTTTAGCTGAGCATATTTCTGTTTCTGGTAAAAGACAGAATCATCATAGTAAAGGAGAAAAACCAGATTGTGTAGATTTTAGCAAGTGATATAAATATGTTCCATGATGATCTGGAGGGTAATAGTGTAGTGTAAAATAATATCTCATTTCTGTGTTACTATGTATTATCATTGTTGTTCCTGCAGTGATAAAAAAGGATAATATCACTTGCAAATATAAATTAAAATCCTTTTTACAATCCAAAAATCTTCCAAACTAAAAATATGAGAAATGTGAATAGAGAAAGGAGAAAGGGNGGTTGGACTCGATGATCTTGGAGGTCTTTTCCAACCCAATCTATTCTATGGTTCTATGATTCTATAAGTGAATATGCACATTACATTGCCTCCAATGAATGATGAACACGCACCATTAGGTTTTGTGGTTGTATGGGTCAGCTCAGGGACAATGTTCCATGTGAAATAAATAAATCATGTGTGAATGCTAGCAGCATCTGATTCATTTATGGCTGATCCAAATTTCAATTCATGACTCAGAGAACCTGGTGTATATGTCCATGCCATTGTTTAGCAATCTAGGAGTCTGCAAGGATGTACAGCCAAAAAGGGCTTGCTGACCTTAGCTGTTCCTCTGTGATACAGTGAGATAACTAAAAGTTTTGGTATTTTTGTTCTTGTTCTGCTGAGAAATAAGGAAGATTTGAGTTTCTCTCAGAGGCAGCAGAAATTAGCATCCTTGATTTATGTGTTCTGCTAGGGATTTAATAATGAAACTGGCATTTATACCAGTTGTGATTAATAAATGTCTCAGAAACACTAACTTCCATTTCACTTTCATTTCATTGCATAGACTATGTGTTAGCTTTATTGCAAAGACTATAGTTTTGCTTTGAAGGGGAAAAACCTTCACTGTTTAGTCAGAAAAGTGTTTTCTACAGTGCTTACAGAGCAGACACTTCCAGTAATATGGTTACTGGAA
Organism: Chloroceryle aenea; assembly: GCA_013399075.1. NCBI lineage: Eukaryota > Metazoa > Chordata > Aves > Coraciiformes > Cerylidae > Chloroceryle > Chloroceryle aenea. The sequence goes on along the minus strand of VWZY01006244.1, from coordinate 4,892 downwards.
CCATACACTGGAATTAACGATTTATAATCTAAATGTTAACGCAAGGTCCAAAGTTCTGTCAAGACATGAGGATTTATGCTAGCTTTGCCTCCAAGTCAGTGCTCTTGAGATTATTGATCTTTTAGGGAAGCTCCCAGATTATGTCTATCACAGTGAAGAAAGTGGCCAGATTCCTGACAGTAAAGAGGAATGATGGTAAAGAGGAAAATAGAAAAAGATTGTGTTTTAGGTGAATCACAAGTCATTCGTGCCAAGCAAATAAAAGACTGCTTAAAGTCATGAATTTTTTAGGAATAACACCACTTTTTAGTATTTTTAAATAAAATCATTTAGGCAATCTTCACTTTGCAAGACCAGTATCGCTTTAGTAGCACTAAATCATGTTTTACCTCAAATTTTATTTAAATCACAATGCCATAATAACAGCTGGGACATTGACTTTTGGTGCGGTCAATTCAAAACCTACCAGTTATGAAATATGGCTCCATCTCGTTATGTCATACCTAGGCTAGTAAAATAGGATGCTGAGCCAAGACCATACTTTTATCAATAGTAGATGATGGCAACTTACAGCTTCATGACCATCAAAGTGAGTCACATGCTATAAATTTGCAAAGCAAAACTATGTATATTTATATGGTTGTACTTTTAGCATATGGTGCATCAGGTGTTTATCACTTATTTGAAGATAAACATGAAATAGTTGTTGTCCTTGATGAAGACACTAGGGACCAAAACAACTGCTGAAAAAGATAAGATCCTTTATGGAATGCACCAAGGAGTGGAGTTTTGATTGACACAGCAAGGAGCTTCTAATCCATCAGTTGTATAATCATATTTATTACTGAATATTTCTTTACATTAGGTGAAGAAACATAAAGCTTTCTAATTATCAGTTTCTTTATTCCCCAAAAGATAAATTTAGGAGTAAACTAATTTAAAACAAAGCTCCATAAAAGTCTGTATTTGCCTGGTGATTCAATGCATCTCATGTTTATTAGCAGTGAACATAGTAGTCACTGTTCTGCATTATATAGGGTGCTCACTAGTCTATGTGCTGTGATAATTACAATCTTCTAAAGAACAGGAGAAACTTTCAACAAATGTCTAACATGGATAATAAAGTGAAGTTGGTGCCATAAAATCTCAGGAGCTGTATTTGATTCAAACTGTAATATGCTGAAGTAATAAATAATTAACAAGACACCAAAGAATCAATTTTATGGTTTGTTCTCAAGGCCAGCCAGCATGTTCTTCTTTATCTATTTGAAATAACAAAAGAGAGGTGATTACATGAATGCAAAATTACTCCAGTCAGATTTTGAACAGGGCAATAATTGAACGGGTTTACGGATTTAGTCAGAAACCTAGTGAGTAAAACTCATGAGATTCTTCTGGGGATTCCTAGTGCTTAACACATCTCATATTCCTCAAGAAAGCTCAATTGTATCACATTGGCACAGTTATCTTCGTGCCTAACTGCCACTTCCTCTACAGATTTTCTAAATAATAAACTCAAATACATCAATCCAAAAAAAAATACTAAAAAGCTCTCAGCTGTTCTAGAAATCTTTAACCTGGTTACTAACTAGGAAAAGCTAGGGTAAATAAAGAAAGTTAAACAAAACCCCATTGGAGATAGATTGTATTTAGTAGCTGGCCTTCCCGAACAGTTTCTTCTTCCTTTTGTATTGACACATTTAAGAGGCTCAGTATTTAAGCTAGATGCAGATGTTCTTATTTAGACCAGCTGAAGACCTAGCCTTGAGTGCAGACCAAACCACTGTGAACATAAATTGTCTTTTTAATCCACCCTGATTTGTTTATTTATGAATGTGTGGGTTTAGCCTCTGCATCTCTATTATTATCACAGCATAGCCCTGTTTGCAGCTTGGGGACTGTATGTATCCCATGGGCCATTTCCACCCAGTTTATCATCTGGTTTTCCTCGCCCCAGAGGAGATGGAGAATAGCTAAACAAGTGCTATCCAATACACCATTTCCTTCTGCCACAGTTCCACAAGGAGTTAGTCTCTTGTTGGCATGAAGCAATTGCTGGGATCTGACAGAGAGGATGCCAAGGATGGGAATTTCCCTCTTGGCAGCCTCTGCTATTGATTCACCCTCCCCTGCTTTGCTTCAGCAGAAAGGTAGTAGTTTGGGTTGGACAGAAGTAGATATGCAGCCATCAGCCACTGTAGATCCTAGGTTATGCATAAAAAGTGCAGGAAGTTTTCTGCAACAAATGCAGAAAAATGACCGTCTAGCTCCTGCAATTGCTCAAGTGGACCCAGCACATTTTCAGCGTATGTTGTTTTATAGACCTAATCTGTCATGGTCTTCCGGAGCAGTCAGGTAATCCTGTGCAGTGAAAAAAGGTTACATTTTAAACACGTTTTAATAGTCTTTGTGTGGAAGTAAACAAAGGTAAATTGTGACAAAACATCATACTCAACAAGGATAGCAGTATGCATTTTGAAGGATCTTTGGAAGAAATAATGATAAAGGGTATGGATTTTAAGCACATGTTTGGAGTCAATAAAAAGGACAACTAATAGAAAAATTCCATAACACCATTCAAAACAAACTGATGGTTAGTTCTGAGGCAGGGAAGTAGACAGCAAAGCAGCACAGAAACTGTTTGGGAGAGAAATGAGAGATGAAGTCTGAGCAGAACAAGATTAGATAGGGATTTGATGATGAAAAGGAAAAGATTGAAAAGAATATTTCAACCCAAGTTATTTTCTATTGCAAAAAGCCTTAAACATTTTGTTCCATTCTACAGAAATCCTCATCCTATCATTATAACTTTATCATTTGAGTTCTTTTCAGTACAATAGTGGGCAATATGTGTCAAATATCTTTTATGTGTAGTTCATTCCTTCTCTTTGACCTCTCAGGTGGAGGACTAGTTGCACAAGTGAGTGTTTTGGTTTATTGGTGTTTCTTGGCTTGGTTGTTTTTAACTGAGTAAGAGAGAGTTAGTTTATATTTAGATTATGTCTACACACAAGCTGTATTTCACACTTATGCTAGAGATGGAAAGTGTGAAGGGGAAGAAGGAAAGGAAAAAGAGGAAAAAAGGAGAGATGTGTGTTGTACAGTGGATAACAGTGAAATTTGTGCTGGTTCTGTCCCTAGGGACTTTAACAGTCCGTGAGTGGCTGTTTGGACATTTGGCTTCCTGCACAAAATCTATCCTCTTGCTCAAATGAACTCTAAACCTAAGAACTAGAGTCAATTACTATACAACTTGGGTACAATTTTCCTGGGGAAGCTAGTTCATGTATTAAATATAGATAGATATAATCCTCTAAGAAGACTGAGGTAGTGACCAAAACCTGTTGACTTATAGAGGTTAAACAGCATGTTCACAACACTAAGAAAATATAGTCACATAATGAGAAACTAAGAGATTGAAAGAAATGCTTTCTGTTTCTTATGGGATATGAAAATATCTGGATTAGAAAAGAGTTTGGAGAGAAATAACATATAGTTTTAGTAAGCAGGACATTGTTTAACAATGTCAGGAGAGGAATGGATTGGCATGGGTTTTATTTAGGAATGGAAATTTGGTCTATTTCTTTAGCCTGTGTTGTGAAGGAGTGGAAAGAAAGAGATATTCTAGAGGATACAGTTATAGTATTTAAGGTAAACGGAGGTGAAAGTCTGCAGGTTAGCTCCTACCACAGCTGAAAGCAAGGTACCTGTATCTATACCAGGATTGTTGAGGACTATTGCTAATATTCCTCATATTAACAATTGCTAATGAATCAGGAACAAATTAATGAAGGAATAGTAATTACGTAGGATAATGGAGAAAGCAAGCACCAAGAACACACCAAAACTAATTAGATAATGATTAGGAAGATGACCCTGTTTCATAATACTAACATGTAATATGGCAGCTAAAACCAAAAAAAAAATAATATAAGGTTTTGTATTATAAGGTGACAGAGTTAACTGTGTCATTTAACAGATGAAAAGAGAGAGAAATGTATTAATCTGACTTTAGTAGTCCTCCTAGGCTTTTGAAGAAGGAAGGAGTAATCAAATTCCTGCAAGCAAATGGAAGGATGATTGGAATGCAGAAGATGTTTATCAACAGTTGACTGTTCAGGATTAACCTGGTGTCCTTCTTTGAGAAGCACCGTAGTTTTTTTCTCAGATAGGAGAAATACAATAGATCTAGTCTGACAGATGTCAATAAAACATTTGATATAATGTAATGGTGGAAAGTACTAGCTGAATCAGGGAAGATGGGGAAGAATTGCAAGTGAGTTGTGAACTGGCAAATGGAATTGCCTCTCAATTTATACTGATGAGTTAATGGCTGGCTGAGAGATTAGAGTTGCTCAGAGATCAGTTCCAGAGCTGATCCTGTTTAATACTTCAACCCTGGCTGAAAATTAGGAATATCTTGATGAAGTGTTCTGATGATACACATTCAGCCTCGAAAAAATATATAAAAATGTTTGGATGACATCATAGAAATTAAAGGACAGATATCCCCTCTGATGGTAATTACTTCACCGTCACCACTGATGCTGTGGAGCAGGCACCAGGGGAATCCCAGACTGGGCCCTGCAGCAGATGGGAGCTGTGTTCACGAGCTGGATTATGGTACTGGATTCAGGAACACACCAATTGGGATGGAAGGCAGAATGGACAGAGTCCTCCTCGAATTCTCTGAGGAAGGAACAAGAAGAGGACCTGAGACAAGCCAAGCAAAGCTGGCAAAGCAGTACAAGAGGGGAGAAGAGCCTGGGAGCCCCCAGAAAGAGTGTGAGAGAGCAAGCAATCAAGCTAGCAAGCCAACAAAACTAGCAAGCCAACAAAAAAAACCTCCTAGACTCTCCAGGTCTTTCAGCTTTTGTCGTGGTTTAGGGTCA
>VWZY01006241.1:0-18730 GCA_013399075.1 Chloroceryle aenea | reverse complement strand
CACCCAAACCAGGACAATTACATACAAAGTAAAACTTGCAACAAGATGATGGTGTTTTCAAGCTCACTTTGTTACTGGTGAAGAACCCCTTAAATTTATGATGCCTTAGCACTAAGACTCTGTGATACACTCTTATTCATATTTAATCATTTATTTCTGCCTATTTTCTCTTTATGAATAATAACAGTATTTTAATGGCACAATAAAGGCAATACTTACAACAAACATTTTTTTCTGTCCATAACAGAACTATTCTTTAAAAAATCTGGACCTTCAATGTCTCTCAAAATGGAAGAAACATTTTTAATGCAACTGCCTCTCTGTGGAGCTGGAGTTGCCTGAGGGACCCTTACCATCTATAAACTATTTTATCAGTACTTGGTTTTGCTATCTTGATTTTGCTAGTACTTTTGTTATTTGCTATCAAACCATGTATTATTCTCCATACTAAAAAGGCAGGATATAAAATGTTAAGAGTTTGAATATTGATCTGGGGCCAGAGTGTATAGAGCTTTTAGCTGAGTCCTTAATGTTTTTGTATTGGAAATGCATTGAACTGTCAACTACATAAATCAAGGAAAAGACACTGCAGTCATTAAGCAGAAGAATCCTCAATCTCAGTGGTCCCTTGGTAAAATAGCATAAAGCATGTAAATATTTTGTTTCTTTGTTTTTGAAATGGTGCTGCTGAACTAACAGCATTGCTTTTCTTGCTGCAATATGCAATATTGAAAATGTAATGTTAGGAATACAAAGTCTGATGTGGTGAATTACTCTTTCTCTTCACCTTTCTGTAGATGGGACTCTCTGTCCTTGTAAATGTTTCAGGAATCTTTGATAAAAAGCATTGTAGTGAATAAATAAACAATATTAAGCCTTAAATATAAAGCACAGAAAATCTATTTATAGATAGTAACCTTGTCAAAACATTATATACCATCAACTGTGTTAAAATTCTCAAAAATTTCAAGTCTGCTGGAAGCTTAATACCTTTCTGAGTAGGAATTTTACTACTTTTGTATTTGTGATTTAAAGCAGTTTTACATTTAATATAGCAGAGTTGATTTACAAGTGACTTTTTTTTTTCCCCTCTAGATGACTGTCACACCAAAATGTGATTACTGATAGTTGCCATAGAAACTAAGCAAACAAATATGACTTTCCTTGTGAGACACTGCATAATATGAATATTTTGTTCCTTTTAACTGTCTTTCAGCAACCCAGTGTGAACATGGTGCAGTTTATGATACCTGTGGTCCAGGATGCATCAAGACTTGTGACAACTGGAACGAGATTGGCCCATGCAACAAGTCCTGCATTGCAGGGTGCCACTGTCCAGCAAATTTAGTCCTTCACAAAGGAAGATGCATCAAGCCAGTCCTGTGCCCACAGCGATAACATCAGTTATCTTCCCACAGACACTAATGTGGGTGGTCACTGATGCTCACAGCTAGTGGAGGACTCCAGCTGTTTGTGTGCAGATTCTGCAAAGTACACATCTACTTACAGAGTGTAAATATGCTCCTGTGTGTGTGTTTATGTCTGTTTATGTACTCACATGGTACCTAGAAAGATACATAAATGTATACTGTGCCCTAAACTTGTGTGTGTACACAAGTGCCCTAAACTTAAGTACAACCCATATATTTATATATATGTCCACACACACAAATATACATCATTTCTATATATCATAGAAGGATGAATTATTAGATGTATATTTTTTGCTAACAGTTTATGTATTATTATTTCTAGGACCCTGATCTGTAAGTCATTGTATAAATAAAACAGGTCTTTTTAATATAATATAGTGGCATGAAAAGATTGGATGATTTCACTATTGTTTGTCTTTTCCAAGGAAACTTTTCTAGGGCCAGTACTGCCAGACTGGATTAGTTTCAGCACAGAACCTGGATTTACAGTTGTATAGGAAACACATTTCTCTGGAGATGGAGGATTTATCTAGGAATATTTCATGTGTACCTTAGAGCTGCATAGTGATTGGTGACAGTGCTTAATCAGGCAGAGAAATCTGAGGATTGGCTTTTATGCTTTACTGAAATAACCGCAAAATGATTTCCAAAGCTGGTTGGCCAATTGCCAGTATGGAGATATTTCTTTCTGGAATGGCACCAAAGAGTCAGGGGCCAAATTTTTGAAAGTGTTCAATACCCAGCAGCTCGCTTTGAAAATTTGATGACTTCCCATTTCATATCCTAATGCCCCATCTCTATTGTTGTGTTTGGCTGTAGCTGTGAATACACATTAAAGAGCCTGAAGAAAATATTCATGTACATATTAGCCCCTTTAACATGTTAGAAATTGATGTGTTTGTTTAGTATTTCCACCCAAATAATATGCAGAAAGCTAATCTCACTGTGGAGTGTCTGATTTCAGTGTGTCTTAAAGCATGAAATAATAACTCAATTGATGCTTTAGAAGAAAAATAGATTCACCCTTCCAGAGAAACACTGGAGAATGTCAAATGCTACTTATAGGACTGCAATTTATTTCCTTACTGGTCTTTTACTTGAGGTTTATGAACATGGGTGTTCTGTGAATTTTGCATGACTTTTAAAGTCATCCAAAGTTTAGGATTTCATTAGAAACTGTTAAAAAAGCCATACAACCTTCTCAAGCCTGAAGGGAGGGGGGGAGACTGGAAAACGTCTTCTTGATCCTGATATCTCTGGAGATGACATCTAATTTAGGTTTATAATGAAGTATTATCCTCCCACACAGCTACTTCCAGTATGCCTTGCATTGGAATTGCACCTTGTAATGCTTTGAACAAAATGCCTCACCACCACAGCATTAAAGAGTGCTGGGCCAGAAGTGTTCCATGGACGTTTATCTAAATCTTAAATAAACTCAGCGTGATCTTTCTTATGTCCCATTTGTGTTAGTTTTCTTGGAACAAACAAATAACCCAGTTTTGCTGGCAGAGAGGTTTTTGTAGCTGCATAGACAAGTGCACTGGGAAGCAAAGTTGCAAATGTGCAGATCCCATCAGAGCAGGAAACTAGAAGAGCTTTATGTGGCTCTTGTGATAACTGATTGATGAAGCTGAAATTCAGAAAATTGCAATTGGCCCAAGGAGTTAACATACAAACTGTCAGTCATTAAAATAATTTAAAGCATCAGTTAGACCAAAGAACATTTCAGTCTGTGAGCTTTTGATAGTGAGATATGGGATCTTAACCATTAAAAAGGTTATTTGCTTAGCTCTAATTTAGGATAGGTTTTCATTACTGATAGCTTTTCATTACTTACTGCTTGGTGTTTCCAAAATAAAAATACAGGCAAAGTGAACTGTATGCATGAATGACATATAGAACTGTCCTTCCTTTTACTTCTGACTGATGAAGGTAAGTGAAAAGTGAAGGGAAAGCCCTGCTTTCTGAGTCCACTGATCACATTCCAGAAATACTTAAGTGAAGCAGGTGAAGAGGTGACTCAGTTTATCTGTAGGACAAACTCTATTTTTACATCTTAAAATTGTTCAGTTTGAAACCTGACCTAGAGGTCATGTCAAAATGAGGACTCATTCCTTGGTTTAGTGTTTTCACATCTGCCTAATTAAGGGTGGCCCCCTGCTTTTTGCTTTCATGATATAGACTAAGGAAAAGAGGAGAGTGGTTTTACCTCTATCTAGTCTGATTGCGCCCCTATGGTACTGTAGAGCTTTCTCCTCCAAACTCTGCAGTTTTGAAGGGAAGAGTTAAGGACTATCATCTGCTCAGTTCACACCTACAGTTTGGAGGTCTGCTTTTCTGGAAATTGCTCCCAGATTTTGTCTTGGCACAGGTTTTATATCTGTAGTTACCCTAAACCCAGCTGAGTTATTCAGAACAGATCAGTCCCAAATGGGGATGTCTCACTCCACTCTCCTGTTTGCCACTCTTCTTCCAGGCTATTCAAAATTTGAAAGTCTAGCCCAATAATATCAATAACAGCATAACCCCTAGCTTCATAAAGTTTGGGTTGCAGGCCCTCTTCCTTCTTAGTGCAGCACTTTCTAATTCTGATGTCTTGGCTTATGAAATATTACCCCTAGGATGCTAGGGTTCATGAAATATTACCCTTAGATGCGAGAGCTTGGAACTTCCTGCATATCACTGGGGATTTATTTTGACAAAATTCCCTGATAATCCAATTTTAGTATGTTAAAGGCATTTAGTAGGCAATTATGTGTTCTTAATAATAGCATAAAGGTGATAATCCATATGGTGTATTTACCATTCAAAACTGATGGTTGTGTAACTTTTGGTCTTGATTATGTTTATGTCGATCTGTGCATGTAACTTTGTGCCAGTTTGTAAGGTGAAATATATTTGAAGGAGCCAAGGTTCCAACTGAAGAATCATCCAAAAAGGAAATCTGAGAAAGACTCCTGCCATCCAATGAAATGAATCAAAGAAAGACTTGGATCAATAGCTTTGCCATTAACCTGCTATATGTTCCCAGGCAAGTCATTTAATATTCTGTATTTCACTGGGGAAATAAGGCTCTAGGTTTATGCACATTTTAAATTTACATATAGAAAAAGTTCTAAAATGTCATACATCACCGGGGAATGGCAGCTGGTATTTTACCTATCTACTCAGGTATGTTTGCATCAGATTGTCCCCTATCTCCCATATCATCATCACTTCAAAGTCAGCTTTTAATTGGCAAACACGGTGGTCAAATGCAGTTACTTCCTCCTCATTTACTTCCAATTATATATATTTTTGTCATATATATTGAGCTTTATAAACCACGGAGATGAAACATAGCCAAACAGAGCTATTTGATTTGTAGCCTGACTCTGTAGGTACTCCCACATTTTCCAAGAACACCTTTCTTCTATAGATTAAGGTATGCACTTGGAAAAAAAAAAAAACAAAAAACAAAAATTTTCTTAATATCATACCGAAATGTGACCCCATCTTTACAGCACATCAGAAGTTTCCAGTAGATAACCTGAAAGAAGTAATTTCTTGTCAGAGGCTTTTCTTCTCTTTTGAACACAGGATTCAAGCACAATTTGACATTGCTTGGCTTCCCACTGCCAGAACCTGACAATAGCTGGACTGACCTTGAGTGACTGTGTAGGAGTACTTTTAAATTGTTTTGCCTTTATCAAAAGTGGGAAAGGTTATATCAGAGCTAACAGATAAGAGAATAACAGCTCTGTGAATTCGCAGCTGGACAAACTGAAAGAGAGGCAGTCAACAGTATTTAGCACTGAAATGGTGAGGTATTGCAGGTATTCAAGGGGGCAGTATTTGACAAACAGGAACTTTACATAACATAACAGTGATCAAATGCTTGTGCTACTATTGCTATTTTAACAGTTTAGAAAGCTGTGTGGCAAGAGAGAGGTTTCTGCTTCCTTACAGAAACGTATCTACTCTACAGCTGCAAATTTTTCAGGACAGAGGTCTAACTGTGCTACTGTTACAGAATTCCTTCTCTCTGTCTAAAGGTTATTGCACAGTTGAGTATTTCTAGTGCAATAATCACCATGACACCTAAGCAGCAAAGTGAGTCTAACAACAAAAGAAGGTTCTCCTATGAACACGAGGTAGCTCTTGGTCCCTCAGATGGCCATGGAGCTGTGTTTGAACGAAGACAGTACAACAATATGAGGAAATAAAGAGGAAGGATGTCAGAATAAGAGGAAGAGGGAAATCAGAAAGGAGAAAGTAGTAATATGATTTTTTTTCTATGTCAATATTTTCCCTCTAAATGGTAATAACTAAACTGAAAGTGTTCTCTGACAAAGGCAAAGTACATCCATACACCCTGAGTAAAAAAAGCCTCATCAATCACCCAAAAACTCCAAACTAACCATAGGAGTATTGTACACTGAGACATGAATAGAACAAGTGTGTTTTGTTAGATTTAGAAGTCCATAATTAAAGTTATGAGCTTCTATTCCTACTTTTCTCACAATTTTTGCATCACAGTAGAAGTCACCAAAGTTAATTTTCTTGGGCTGAGAAAAGGCAGCATCTACAGAATTTGGTTCCCATGCTTTCACTAGCACAGCAATCTTGTTTTGGTTTCCCTCAGGATATATTTATTAATAAACACTCATTATTTCCCAGTCTACAATTGTCAGAACAAAGGCTACAAAATGCACTTTTATAACTAGTCTTGTTCCCGGCTTTGAAATAAAATTACAAGTTTTACTTACTACTAAGAGGGCACTTTTACCAGACAGCTCCCATGGCTCAGCATCAAACAGCATGTTAGAAACTCTAAGCAATGTTAAACAGGACATTTCATGTTTGCTGTTTGCTTGACTTTGCCCTTTTTATTGTGAGTTCCAAGCTGATGCTAGCCCAGCACACAGGAAAGAGTTGGTATTTTTGATTATTTTGTTTGGGGTTTTTTTTGTGCAAAGGGAAGTGTTCCCTGCTTCTGACAGGGTAAGTAAATCATGAACCCAAAAAAGACAAGAACAAGCCTTGCTCTGCACTAAGCAAGAAGACAACCTTCTTTGGTGGACTTCTGCCCCCTGGACTAAGGAGCACATAGAGGGTAAGAGATATAAGACTTTCTTTGCTTTAAATTTATAACTACACGTGTTGTGTCCTCTGTAGCTTTGGGACTCACCAGTTTTGTTCCATTACTGGAACAAAGTAATGAGCAGAGGTCCCATGAATACTTCTTTCAGCTAAAAGTGCTCTGACCCCCAGTATCTATGACATAGTACCAAATATGTCCTGGAAAAGATCAGGCTACAATCCACAGCTTCAGGATGACATTCAGCCTCGACCTCCAAGATGCCATTTCCTGCCATCTTAGCCTCACCCAACTGTCCTTCCAACATGTGGTTTATGGGTCCTGACAAAGACAGCCTCCAACCTATGAGACTATTCACTGCTGGGTAGATCCATCTGAGCAATAGATGCTGTGAGATGGAAGCAGAGGTACAAAATGGGAAACTCTGTTAAGTCATGATGGACAGATCGGTTGCAAAGGCAAGAGGAAAGAAACAAGGAGGATAGGAAAAGAGACGAAGCAGCTCCAACAAGGCACCTTGGAGGCTCAAGCTCCTCCACCTCTGCTGCCTTGTTCATCCGGGCAGCCTGTGCCTTGCATATCATGACAGGAATCCTTCCCTCCCTGCTTCTGAGCCACCCATTCTGAGATGGACAGCTTCTGACACTCATTTCCTTCATTAAAATGCTCAAAGACAAAAAACTTTAAGAAAAATACAGAAGAAAGACTTTAGACAGAGGCTGAGAAAAACATCTGGTGGCTATTTTTCATTTAAAGGACCTCTAGGTTTATTTACGCCTTTCAGGCTGTTCACTTAATTCAGGCTAATAATTGGAGTACTCTTCTTTATCACTTACAGTTCACCATCAATAGAACGGTGATGTTTGAGAAATTGGTAATAATTGTTCCAATAATTACACCACTCTGAAAAACTAATAAATCCCCATTTAGGATTTTTAAGTGATGCATAGCTTCTGGTTTTATCATCGCATCCTGATGTTACCATACATTAAATTTGCCCCTGAAAGACAATGGTTTAACTTAGTACATCTGGAAATGAGGCTCAACATCACTTTTATTTCTCCATCTCCTTCCACTGTCCTGTCTTAAGATGCGGTGTTTTGTAACATGGTTCCTCTCCCAAGTGTCTTTCCCAGTCTGTGGTCTATATATTACTGTATATAGATAGATGATGCAGTTGTACAACTATATAAATGCAATTTTAACATTCCAGAGCTGTAATAATGCATTTTATTTTAATAGACAGAATTAGAATGATTTTAATTTTATTTATAAGCTGGAAAGAGAATAGCAATTTTGATTGATATTTTCTGATTCTACAGCAGATGGTGCTTAATAAATATGCTTTACAAGAAATGTCAGAAAAGAGCAAAGACTGGAAATTTGAATTTAATCATGATTTCTGCTTGGAAAAACAACAATTTGAACAGAAGGTTCCCAACAGGGTTGACTTACTTCAACATATACAATGTGCACAACATTTGAAAGATGGGGATATAATAACAATTATTCAAAATCAGCCTCTTGTGTGCTATAAGGAGCTATACATTTGTAAAGGAGTTAAGCAATGACAGGATTGTTTCTCTCTTGATTGTTGCCCTTTCCCTTCAGCCTCTTCACAGTTAACTAATGGGTAAGGTCCCAAGGTAAAAGAATATGAAGAAAATTATGTGATGAGACCTAGTCTGATGTTCCTGAAGTCCCATTTGTCAGTGAAAGAAGGCTTTTTTTTTTTTTTCGGCTGGCACCAACAGATGAGCTTGTTCTGTGACTCTGGGCAACCCTTTCCCAGCATGGGTGGAACCTGGTTTAGGACTAAACCAGAACTTACATCACTGTTTCTCCTCTTTGTATCTCATTAACAAGATATGAAAAGTGCTGTGACTCCAAGGTGATATTTACATTCTACAGTGTCAAAACCTCAAGATTTATCTCTAATATGGCAGCTATTGTTATACAGAAGCATAAGCTACTATGAGCCAGGGGAGTAACAGGAAGGGGAGCAATGAGTGAGAAAGCTAAAGAGAATTTACTGACATGCTTAATGAAGTTTTAACTAAGCTTTACACTTTTTGAGATCTGGTTGTTGGTTTGGTTTTTTTTCCAAAAAGACTAATTTCTTTTTACATAAAAGTACATTTCTTTTCGTTACTGATGATCACATCTTTGAGAGGGAAATCCATGATGCATAAATATTGATGAAGTATGAACAGCATAAATATAAACATTTAGACCAGTCTTCAGTAGAAATGTATCGATCCCAGCTTTGTTAGATCTCTTCTTAACCCTGAAGGGTACTTAGCTGCAGACTGCAAGCTGTACAGCCATGCCAAAACTGCTGAGAAGACCTTTCATGTCCACATAATTGGCCTAAAATCTCTGGAGTTGCATTGATTTAAAAGAATGGAGCATTTTTAACTGCTTTGCTTGTGTGTTACAAATCATACAAATTATGCCACAGTGCAGCACCAGTTTCTTTAAGTTAGAGTCAAAACTTGATTCTCTATTAGAACTGAGACAAATGGCCATCTGTGCAATGGAAGGGGGAACCCATACATCTCATGGGCAGCTGTGGATGATGATGCCCTCATCCTTGCCTGCAGCAGTTCTAAAGACAAGCCAGCCTTTTAATGCACGTTAGTGCAGCTGCAGGCCTAGTGCCTGTGTTGACTCCTTTAAGAGCTTCAGCACATGAATTGGAAGTTTTTCCGCTATGTCTTCATAGGGATGCACATGACAACCTGCTGGTGGGCCTTAGATACAGAAGTATCACATCTACAGTAGATTTACGTGAATTCAAAACCAGAGTGGTTTCATATATGGGCCTAGTCAAATTAACTTTGAAAATATATGGTGCGTGATAAGGAAAAACCCCATCAGCTTTGCTAATTAAACCAAGCCAAAGCCCAGGTTTTAAAGCAAAGTTGAGCAATATGTTAATAACTCAGAGCCCTTGAGACCTGAGTGGAAAAGCTGCCACCAATTCAGGAAAGAGGCTAAATATCTACCAGGACCTTACATGGGCAAACTGTGAAGAGGCCCTTGTTCTCTCTGTTAAGAGACCCTTGTTCCTTGCTCTGGAGCTGAAGAGGAAATGAGAACACATCTTTCTGGCATATGATGACATTATTGTTTATGGGCAATAGGAAATGATGTGAATTTTTCTGAGGTGTAGCCAAACAGAAGTGGCCAAATTCTTTCTGAAACCATATTAACAACAGATGATTAAAGGAGCCTCTCTTTAATGAGTCTTAAGAACATTTTTAGGAGTAAGCAATTAAAGGCAAGATTGTTGGGAGCCTGTGTGCAACTGAGTGTTTAACCACCATCTGCAGATGTTGGCCCATCTTCTCAATTTGTTTAAATTTCTATTCTCTGCAGGCAGCTGTGAGCAGATCACAGTGCTGCTGAGGCAATAATCAATAATCTGTTCAGGCAATAATCAATGCTGGTCTAATTCTAATTTTCTTGCTACTGAGAAAGCCCAGTTTAATTTTGAAGTTTTTTCTCGGGGAATGGTTGCACGAACAAGAAGGTCATGAATACATTAGCACGGGATGAACAAGCCAGACAGAAGTCCTGTGTTTGGGCCCTGTGTATGTGACTAGGAGCACGAGACTTGGGCCTGAGCCCTTGAGTAAGTGCATGGGGGCACAAAGCTGGCATTCCTTAGCTGTCCTTGAAGGCAGAAGGAAGAGGATCCTGGTGGCCTGCCGAACTTCAAAGACAGAAGATAAGGTACTGAATACAGGACACTATGAGTGTTGGAAAGGCCTTAAGGATGAGCGTGTGCCTGCCACATGCCCACCCATCAGGATGCTGTTAGGTGCATGGACAATGTTACTAACCAATTGCTTTCAGGCAAAGCATATGTAAGTATGGCTAGAGAAACAATAAAGTTGAACATGATTGCAACTCATATTGGGTCAGGATTATTGTTCCCATGCCTTTTCCCGACAGTTTTTTAAAACAAACATGGGCAACACATTGTGTTTTTCAAGTTGTGACTTCATTACAATTATAAAGCTGTAGGAAAAAGATTCATTGATACATTATCTGCCACAAACGTATAGCATTTACTGGTCTTTCATTAGTTCTATTTTGCTGAGTCTTGTGCAAATGCTAAAGCAGGCTGAAAAAAAAATACTTTTACCTGCTGGTGCAAGAAGACATGACATACCCAGTCCTGAGAAGGATGTGCTCTGGGGCATGGAGTCTGGAGCTCAAGTATGTATGCACATATATGTGCTGGCAGGTGTCATGGGGGAAGGCATAGAAGAAGTAGGTCCACTATGACTGTCCCACATGCTGCACTGTCCATTTTAATCTCGAAGGCAATTTCTTCTCGCTTCCCAAAACTAGTATGTCTTTTTCTGGTATGGAGAAATGACAGTGTTTCTAGCTTGAGTCTTCCCAAGGTAATAAGGAGAGTCACAACGTTAGCTGAAGTCCTGTTGTCTACTTCTGTCCCTACTGCAGTCAGTAATACCATACTGTGTGCTAAACAGAAATGTAGATCTGGCCCTCCATGGACCTGCTTCAAGGGATAGTTAAGACTAAACTAACATTAGAAGAAACACTGAGAAAATCTGTGATGAAGCTGAAAGGAGTAAATTTTACTGATGTATGTATCTAACTTTCTCTGATCAGAACTTGAGCTCTCAGATTGCTTATTTAGGAAGTGTATTCCATCCATCTAAAGGGAAGTGTATTCAGTGCTACAGTTTCCAGTGAAGAAAAATGAAAACTTTAAAGTTTTTCTGAAACCAAGATCAGTTTCAGCATCACTTTTAGTCTAAAATTTGTCTCCTTATGCAGGGAAAAGTATGTTCAGACACTATGAGAGAGGAAACTGACTGGCTTCAGGTGAAATTTAGAAAGGAGGAATAAAAGCAATTCTGTTATTTAGAAGGTAGGTATCTATTATATATGCCTAAATATAGCTAGATTTCACAATTTTTCCTTATTTTGTCAAAAGTGAAAATAGTAACCTGGAGTTATGTACAATAACCATGTCCATGGGATCAGAAGGTATTGATCTGTATTATTTAAAGACTTCAGAGTTGCTGTTTCTTCTCTCTGGGTGAACTGCACCGATCAAACTGAAACTGACTTACAGCAGTGAAGTTAAGCAAATGTAAATTCTAGATGGCTTGGAGATATAGTAGAGAGAGAAATCCTTACATCTATTACTTCAGACACTGCACTGGCTCTGGAGGTACACTGCAAGGTCATTGGTGGTTGCCATTCAATCTACATTCAAGCTTAGCTATCTCTGACTCTAGGACTTATACCACATAATTTTTATTCAGAGAAAATAGAAAGGCAACTACACACCTTTGTTTAACATCAATTGGATCAACAGAAATTGCCATTGCAAGGCATAGATTGGCAAGATTAAGGTCTTAGAAGGAATTCTGCAAATTGGCAGCAAGAACGAGGGCTGGGACATTGGTTTTACTGTGGTTGTGTGTGACAGGAATCCAAAAGTGAGCAAACAGCAAGCAAAGGCAGTGTGAGAGTATGACTGATGAGGAGTAAGAAAAGCTTGTGGTGCTCAATGACTTCTTGGAAGACTTTATCCACACTGTATTGTTTAGAAAAAATACTTTCTGCTGTCTGTGTGTGTGTATAAACAGGACTACAAAATAGAAAACTAACTCCTGACTCCAACCAAACAAATGTGACCTAGACAACCAATTTTTAAGAAGCAAAGCTTCTTCTTGTGGCTAACAGATTAAGGGCTAATACTTAAAATAAAAAGCAGATGTTTCAATGCTCCGTAACATAAATTAACATAATCTATTTCTAGCATATCTCCAGTAAAACATGAGAGACCTAACAGCCTGTATGAGCTGACAGTCCCTCAGTTCCTTTCATTATTGAGCAGCAAAACACAGAGTCCTGTCTACACCTCATAATGCACCTGATGTGTCAAAAAAAATCATCTTCTCCCTCCAGGTGTACATTATGATCAGGAATCATTAGGAAAGCAACAATTTAAGAGCTCTAATGTTCCACATGTGCCTCCTGCAATGCTCCCAAGCACAGGTTTCCTTTCACAGGCCATAACCCATCACCATCTTTTTGCATGATCTCTCATGAGCTCCCACTGCTGTGACTTTGTGGTTTGGGTTTACTGGTGATTCATTTTCAGAGGAAGAAGATGGGAGAGTAGCTAGCTAGCTCATAGTTCTGCCTTGGATCAGTGCTCTGGTAGTGTCCACTGTGAGGCAGACGTAACAGCTTTGGCTCAGTACTTTCTGAAAAGAGAAGAAAATTTTCTAGACCTTTCCTTCATGATTATTTATCAGCAGGGCAATCAACAGGACAGAAACAAAAATCTGTAAGATTACATTTCAAAAAGTAAAAGCCTCCAGTCATTGGAAAAATCAGTGCTATTAGTCAGATAATCTATCTGCATAAACCAGTATTAGTTCTGTAAAGCAGTGTTCACTAGTTTTGACGCAGTATTGACTACTCCTGACACTTTCTAGTTTAAGAAGCAACATTCCATTTGGATGGAAAGCAGATAGGAGTTTGTTTTGAAAGTAGCCCAAAGAACTGAGCCATATCTGGACACTGGTCTGATGAGAACTTAATGGAATATAGATTATATAATATATAATATATAATGGATTATACTGATGTTGGACTGATTCCATATAATTTTTATAAGCATCTCTGAATCAGAATCAGGAAGTCTAGATCCGCTCTCTTAACACATCCATTTGCTTTTACATACATTGCTGCTATACCACAGACAAGCAAAGCACAAACATTAGATTCTCCTTAAAGCCAAGCTGGTTATTAAAAATACTAACTTCTTAGTATATATGCAACAACTTTGTTCATTCATTTATTGCAGTACTTCCCAGCAGCCACACTTAGCTATTTTAACTCCTGAGCCTGTTCCAGATAGTCTAGAAAATCTACATGATCTGAATAATCAGCCCCTACTGACACAGGGGACAAAAGGCTTTTCACAATTTGGGCTAAATTCATGACAAGAGATTTCTGAAGTTTATTATATACAATGCCTGAAAACTAAGACAAAGCTGAATGTTCATCTCTGTGGTAGAATGAATAATGATTATGTTATCAAAGTGATGTGAAATTTTGACTACAAACACCTTATTAATTTATTTTCTCCCGTAATTGTATGGGCAACTGTAACTGAAACTCAACACAGCAGCTACACTGTTTCCTAAGAATTTGTAATCATACTATATGGAGCTTTTAATATATTACTTTTACTAGTAGAAAATAAACCAGAACAATTTGTAGTTGGGCTGTAACACACTAATGGTGAAATTCTAAAAATCTATAAACATTATTTATAGCACTTAAAACAAAAATTTAAAGTTTTTTTCTTATTTTGAAGACAAATAACAACTTTGCAAATTGCTCTTTGCAAATTTCTTTTATTAGCTATAAAGAAGACACATAGAATTTCATACCCATGTGTTTAATTGTCTGTTTGGCTAGAGTAGGGTAAAAGTGCATTTTTTAGAATACAGTTCCTTCATGAATGTGATTTTAAGGATTCTCATTAAATAGAGAAATGTAAAGAAATGTTTGAAATTGGTAACTTTGAAGACCATATCTACGCAAACTGCCTTTAATGGCTGTTAACAGTCAAAGATTTTGCTCTGAATAAAAGGCAATTTAAATTCTTGATAAACCAATTTGATCTCAACAAGTGGTTACATTCAAGGGGGGAAAATTGTAATAACTACTAACAGATTATGGGCTGGTTCTTGTGGGGGACTGTGACATTCAGGATGTCTAGTGCTTGTCTTGAACAATCCAAGAGATAAATGATGTACTTAGGCACTCAGGATATTTGTTGTCTATCTTAAGACATCTAAGAGTTAAACAAGATTTGTGGACAGACTAAAGAAATGTCTCAGCAACCCACCAAACTGTTTTACTCCCCATCTTGACCTGAGAACTGGGGAGTTTAGTGTGGGATATGATGAGATTGGAAACAAAGGAGTTCTATAGCTGATGCTGGGAGCAGAATATCCAGTGATAACCAGGCCTTGAAAACCATCAACTTAGCAGGAAAGGATAGAGTTCCAGTCTCAAGCCACCTCCTAGGACTGAACCTCGCCAGCAAAAAATTAATCCTGGGGCACCAGTTGTCTCAACCTCCTCTTTTGCAACTATCTGCAGGACATAGCCCTGGCACCATATCTCCAACTCCTATCTCAGAGGAGCACAGAGAAGATAGAAGGAATTTCTGACCTATACAGGGAGAAAAGTGGGGGTGCAGTGGGCAAGAACTGTATAAAAATCTGGGACACTATGGGTTCAGAGAAGAAGAAGAAACACTTCCCTACTTATGACATCGCTGGACCATGGTGGTAACTATTCTACCACTTGCTGTCCTCCGTATTTCTGCTTTCTCCTTTCTTTTCTGTGTCTGTTTTCTTCCCTGTCCTATCCGCTCTAGGGATGTTGTTGTGTTACTCTAATAAAAGTTTGTTTAAAGGGGTGCAGCTGCTGTGCAGGTTATACTAGGGGAGGGAAGGCAAAATCCAGCCGCACCTAGCCTCCCACTTTGGTTAGAAAGCAAGGGGGTTCTGCTCAATCTCTTGTAAGACCACACACCAGCCCCAGTGCCTATTTGTGCACGTGATATTGTGTTATCTTCTTTTTGTCCTGGCAAGATCATAAAAAATGGCCACGTATCTGAATACCGGATTATGACAGGGACTTCTGTGAGTGCTTTCATTCACAAGAGATTGGAAGGGTTTTGTTTTAAAGGCAGTAAGCTGAAGAAATCTGTGTTGAAATTTCTATCTTAAGCTATACATCAAGTCTCTTAAGTTTTTTTCATTGAGGACCGTCAGGCAGAGATGGCCACATCAAGAAGCAACACTTCTCGGTTATGTAAGCATTGCATTTCAGGGATTTTTTCCAAGAGATGAAAGGATGTTACTTGCATCACAGTAAGTCTGCTGAAGGAATGCTGGATGCTACATGCAGCATAGTAAGTCAGAAGTGCCCTCCTCATCTGTGGTCTTAAGGTGGGTGTTCTCAGTGGAGATGCCTGTTGTGGACTAATGCGTTTGTATTGCTGTGATCACAAATGAGGTGTGAACATTTCCCCCATTATATATAACTGGAACGCTGGAAGTTCCATCTGAGTATAAGGAAAAACTTATTTCCTGTGAGAGTGCCAGAGTCTGGAACAGACTGCTTAGAGAGGTTGTGGAGTTTCCTTCTGTGGAGATTCAAAACCCACCTGGATGAGATCCTGGGCAGCTAGGTGCCACCCTGCTCTAGTGAACCTGCTGTAGGAGGGGGGTTGGACAAGATGATCTCCAAAAGTCCCTTCCAANACAGGGACTTCTGTGAGTGCTTTCATTCACAAGAGATTGGAAGGGTTTTGTTTTAAAGGCAGTAAGCTGAAGAAATCTGTGTTGAAATTTCTATCTTAAGCTATACATCAAGTCTCTTAAGTTTTTTTCATTGAGGACCGTCAGGCAGAGATGGCCACATCAAGAAGCAACACTTCTCGGTTATGTAAGCATTGCATTTCAGGGATTTTTTCCAAGAGATGAAAGGATGTTACTTGCATCACAGTAAGTCTGCTGAAGGAATGCTGGATGCTACATGCAGCATAGTAAGTCAGAAGTGCCCTCCTCATCTGTGGTCTTAAGGTGGGTGTTCTCAGTGGAGATGCCTGTTGTGGACTAATGCGTTTGTATTGCTGTGATCACAAATGAGGTGTGAACATTTCCCCCATTATATATAACTGGAACGCTGGAAGTTCCATCTGAGTATAAGGAAAAACTTATTTCCTGTGAGAGTGCCAGAGTCTGGAACAGACTGCTTAGAGAGGTTGTGGAGTTTCCTTCTGTGGAGATTCAAAACCCACCTGGATGAGATCCTGGGCAGCTAGGTGCCACCCTGCTCTAGTGAACCTGCTTTAGGAGGGGGGTTGGACAAGATGATCTCCAAAAGTCCCTTCCAACCCCTACCATTCTGTGATCCTGTAATGGGTGATGGGGCCCAGCTGCACGTCATGGCTGTAGCATTTCTGAGGCAGTGGTGTGAGGCCTGGACCCAGCTCATTGTGAGTGATGCAGAGTGAAGACCAACCTGTTGTCAGTGGTGTGGAGAAACAGCATGGTGCACAGTGTCCACTGGCAGATGACAGCAGCCTCTCCTTGACCAGGTGGGCAGCCATGTGGCCAGGGTGTGTGTGTGGGCCTCTGAGTGAGACATAATGTCATGTTCTAATCTTTTAATTTTGAATAAAAGAAACTAACTCAGACAGACTGCTTTGAGTAACCTTGGTTTGTACAGATAAGAGGGACTAACTGTGAGCTAAGCGGGAACAGAAAGGAATCTCCAGAGATAAGCCAGATCATACCAGTTCTGTGGTTGCCAGCTCAGCATAGCCTTGCATTCTGAGCCAAAGGTAAAGAAACACTGTGAGGAAGACTGTGGGCCTTCCTCCAGAAGACCCCAGCCCACAACCACCAGACAATAGTTTGCAGGCATCAATGAGAGGAGACTTATGATAATGAGTTCCCAGAAATAATTATAATAACCACACCTATTCCTGGAATTAATTGTAAAAACCCCTCCTTTGGCAATGATTATGTATATTTCTCATTATAAATAATTGCTTGCTTTGAAGAACGGTATGCAAGTTAGGAGTGATCCCCCTTGTGCCCGGCACTGTAATAAACATGCCTACTTTATAACCTACTCGGGTTGTAGAGTTTGATTCCGCATGTCAGAACTGGGATTCAGGGAGGCTGACAGAAACACCCACACCGAGAAACAACAGGGGCCAGTTTCACCGGTGTCTCCATACAAAGCAGTTTGTGTTTCCACTGTCTATTCATACAGAACAGCTTCTTCCTGCTGTTTTTCTTTTTTCTCCTCACCTATGCTCAGGGATAAAAATCATCATCTTCTTTCTTGATGATTGTGATCTGATTTGTGGAGATCTCCATGAGGGCACACAAAATAATTACGAGGCTCATCTTCACCTGCTGGTCTGAAAATACAAGTGGTTTCTCCCAACTTGCTTAGGACTTCTGTCGTGTCAGGCTCAAACATTCTTATTTTAAATCCCTGGTAAGAAATTAAAAATGCCTTCTTTACCCACATTTTCAGCTGGGGTGAATATTGTAAAAATTCTGATTACGTTATATAAAACTCTGTCCCCTCTCTTGATCGGTAAGATTTTATTTCCCCATTTATTCAGTGGCCTTACCATGTGTTTTTCCAGATGTCTCCATGGGTTTCTGCTGCTGGTAAGGTTTGGAATTCAGAGCAGAATGGACCCCTCACAGGGCAAAAAACTCCAGACAGGCAACACACTGGTTATTTTAGTTTTGAAGTGGTTTGACCAGCAGTTGTAAATCTACTGGCTACAGCAATTGTTGATTTTCTTTCAGCTTAGGGTCACTGGATATATCATGACGGCAGTTGCTGAATGTTCTCCTTAAGGGGGGAAAAAAAAGTTTGTGTTATACCTCTGGATGGATTTTGTGTAACTGCTTCTGTAGAGGGGTGCTGCAGCATTTCAGTGTGATTGATTTTATTTTCAGTCAAAAGCCTCCAGCAGAGTGGGCTGCTGTGGACAACAAGTTGTCTGAAGTAGAAGAAAAATAAAAAACATTGTGTAGAATGAAATGGTTATCACATATGTATTTCTTTTCATGTATTCATTTATTTTGATAAATGCATATGAATAAAGATAATGTCAGGTACGTTGTTAGGGGTGGATTCTCTGAACCATGTTCTAGTAGTGATTTCTTACCACTTTGCTACACAGATTGTCCTTCAGTTGTAATTATGTTTGTGACAGTATCCTACAAAGCTAGTTTAGGATTTCTCTAGTTCAGCAACATGATGGCCCTCCCCACCGGTGGAGAAAGTGATATCACAGGACCTTTTCAGTTCGAAACAGCCTTCAGCAACTTCAGCAACTAAGCTTATAAAGAATAACTAAAAGAATTTGTCAATGGTAACTTGTTAAACTTTGCTGTAATTGGTTAGCTTGGTGTTTCAAGTCTTGGCTGACCTGCACAACATTGTAAACAAAATATTCCTTATAAATTCTCTTCGATGTAAAGCTGTTGGAATATATACAGTTGGTGTGTACATATGTTGTACACAGGAAAAATTAACAAGTGTTCTCTAGAAATACTAGAGCACCTAAATCACAGAATCATAGAATAGA
>VWZY01006240.1:475-11175 GCA_013399075.1 Chloroceryle aenea | reverse complement strand
CTGTTCCACCACCATGAATCTCACATAGTTACAAGTGTGTTCAGGTAGCTCCAATATTGGGTGACAGAGGGAAAACTGTTGTGCAAAATAAGGGATCTTGTTTGCTGTATCTGCTCACATTTGAGTTCAGTTCCACTTCTCTAGAAAGGAAAAATAACCAGTGAAACAAGAAGCTCTTAGAAGACTGCAGGAAATGTATCTGAATGGAGATGCAGGATGTTTTGAGGTATGGTCTAAGCTCAGTCCCTCTGTTAGAACAGGAAAAGCCTGAGTTAGGACTGCATGGAAAGAGTCATGGTGACAAGCAAGAACATCTGTTTACAGTCTCCTCAGAAAAGGAAAAGCTTCAGGAAAGGTAATTGTGTAGGACCTAAAATAACTGAAATCCCCAGACCTGATCACAACAGGCCTCCCTCTAAAATGGCTGTCTGAGCAGGGTCCAATAACAGATCAGAAACCCCATGGTGGACAATTATCAAATAAAGTGCCTGGGGAAAATGTTCTCTTTGAACTGCAGCAGTTATTGGTAGTTGGCTTGTGCTCTGAAAGATAACAGATTATGACCTAGAAATTTCTCCCATGTGTATGCACAAGCAAAATGTGAAGTCAAGCTTACATAAGCTTCCTGAAGTAGTGTATAGGTATGTGACTGGACACATACTACACTTGAAAAGCATATGTACATAATGGAATACAGGCTGCTTGGCTAATAAATGTCACTCAGATTTTCCTAATTGCCATTTTAATCAGTGTGCACACATGGAGGAGTTTGAACATGTATGACTCTTCCTTTTTATGTCCTGAGTCTTTTATGATCTGTTACCCTGTTGTGGTTTGCATGGAAATTGTCCATAGAGTAATATCCTTGGAAATTCTTTTATCTTGGCTATCTTAATAAAAATGCATCACCTGCAAGTGTCATGAGTCAGAGAGGATAAATGAGCTCAGCCAGGGCTGGGACAGCTCTGCCTGGGAGTGTTCTGTCCCGGGAGTGGGGATGAGCTCTCAGGCAGACATTTCCAGCTAGGGTAAGTAAGTCTGTATCAACAGCTTGTCTCATGAAACGTGATTTTCTATTCCTTCTAGTTCTGTAAACCTGGATAGCTACTGCACATTGGTCAATAAACCTTGATGTTTACCTCAATGATTGTCAATATTTATGCCATTACAGCATGATTTGAGGGTCAGTAATTCCGGGTTCTTTTGCAGTAGGAAGCTTTAGGTCTAAAAATCAAGCAGGCCTTTCATGATAGATTTGTGCAGTACTAAACTCTGCAGGAGTCTCAGTAATGTAATACAGATAACAGAAATCTCTGATTTGCAAATTCTTCTTTTTTTGTACTGGTTGTGAAAGTATTGTGCTTTATTTTGCTTTATTTTATTTCCTTCAGTTCTAAATTCACATCTTACTGAACTTAGAGGTTTTATTGTTTCGGGGAGAGACTGATGCATCACTTTCAAGCATTCTCAGAAGAAAGTAACAGGGAAATCCTTCAGGGAAACAGTAAATCCTTCAGGGTAACTGTGTGCATGGGACATTTGCACAGCCAGAAACAAGAGACAGACCACCATGACCTACCTCCCAGTTAACGTTGTTTGGCAATGGTAGTCCTGCATTGCCTACAAGTAACCATCTTGCACTTCCTTTGATCCGTGCAGTACAGAGAGAACTGAATGAAGCAGTAAAAGAGCAGGTAATGGCATGTTATGGTGCCAATCATGATATCTTAGTTGCTCATGGTTACTGGAGAGGCATAACAGCAGACCCTGATCTCAGCATCCTGCAGGAAGGCACATCATGCTGGGACTCAATCCTTGTCCCTTATAAAACAGGGTATAGGCAAAAGAAGAGAGATGGGACCACAAAAAGGGATGACATATATTCTTTTTTAAATGTTTTCTTATTGACAATTTCAGTTTTCTGACTAAAGAGACATTTACTGTTTTCCCCTCTTTAAATAAAAGTCTCTCATTTTCAAGGAAAAAGTTCCTTTCCTTTGAAAAGGAATCCATGTTTCCTGTTATCTGCCCCTCCAGCTTCCCCTATTTCTGAGCAGTTCCACATGCAGAGGACCAGTCATAGCAAGCTGGGACCAGCACACAGACCTGCAACTCACATAGCTATTTGCCGATGATACGTGACATTCTATGAAGAGATATGAAGGACCCTTGCTACCCTGCTGCTTTCTTCGTACCTCTCCAGGTGTAGCAGGGTGTCACCTTCAAGACATCTTTTTTTCCTTATCTTTGGAAATACTCTGACTTTAATAGAAAATAGGGAGTGTGAACAGTTTTCCTTGTCACAGCTTGGTCTGCTGTGTGCTTAGGAGCCCTGGAGACATCCAAAAGCTCCTGCTCTCTGTCCCTTTCTGGTGGGCCCTTGCAGTTTTGCTAGGCTTTTTTGTTTGTTTGTTTGATTTTGTTGTTTTGTTTTGTTTTTTTGGTTGATTGGTTGATTGGGTTTTTTTGTGCCTTCTTTCATCTCCTGGATAATGAAACCATGTTTGCCACAGCAGGAGGTAAGATCACTCTCACAAGGATCTTTAAGTCAACATGCAGGATGCTGTTGTAGCTCAGTTTTGCCTTTCAGTTTTCTAGGACAGTGCATAGCTGATAAGGTCACATAGCATAAGCCCAGTCTGTGGGTAGCCAAGCATGGAACTGAAGGTTTCAGAGACATAACCTGTTTATTTCCTATCTCTTGTTATTCTTCCCTTGTTCCTTCTCTGTCTCTTTTGATCCAAGAGGATACAGGAAACGGCATTAACCAAACTTAAAACCAAAATGCTTAATTGACCCTTAAATATGCTTGTCTGTGGGTTTCTTTTTCAGATCTTGGGTTAGAGGGAGAAAAATAAAAAGATAAACATTTCATTTTGGATTGACCCAAAAAAAACCATTTTTCAGTTCAGTCAGCAAACTAGATCATCAATTATTCATCTTGTTTCACATCAGCATGAGGGAGACAGTGCCATGCTGTGTCTGGGGAGGGGTGTCGAGGCCAAAAAGTTAACTGGGGTGAGAAGATGACACTGAGAGGTGTGAACCTGCTCTGTGCTGAAACCAGGTGGTCTCACACAACTTTTGCAATGGGACTATTTTTAACTGCTCTTCTCTTAATCTGGGCCAGGTAGCCAGTGAAAGAGATGAGGTGGATATGAGGTTCACAGCACTTTTGTTCATATCATGACATTGGTTTGCTGCTCAAGGAGAAGTGAATCTTGCAGCTGGCCTCAATACTGAAATAGGTCAAAAACTCCATCTGCTCAATGGACTAGTTGGTCATATATACATGGAGGTATTTTATAGACTGTATTGGATGTTGGGTCTCACTTCTTGTTTAAGAGGAAGTCATTAAAGAGGGGTTGATTAGCAGATCCTTCAGAACAGAACATGGTGAGTACTATAGCTCTGAAGGTGTGTTGCTCTTACCTATGCTGCTTCTTGGAGTCCTCTCAAGCTCTATCAAGTCTTCTCCAAGCAGAAGCCTTCAAACCAGTGTCATGAGCTGCTACTGAAAGTCTTCATGCCACATGACTTCTTACTGGCTCTGTGTCACTGGAGACTGCTTATAAAGAACCCTGAGCTAAATACCCTATGGTTCTCCAAATATCTCCCAGAGCTGGCAGGAACCCAAGTTATTGCTGATTTCTGGGCATGGAAGGTATCAACAGATATCTCTCATTGGAGCAGATCTGATCTCCTCATTTCATGTTGTGTACGCATGGTTAGGCACATTCCCATTTTCACCATTAGCACTTCATCCTGACAAGTCTAGAAACCTAAAATCAACTACACCATGGCATCCTTGTAGACCATGAGCTCTGATACCTGAAGGTGCTGTCAAGGGGCCAGAAAGTTTCCCAGGAGGCCACTTGCCTTGCACACTGCTGAAGTAGGTTCACTTGTCTCTGACTGCCAACCACTTCCTCACAGAAAGGGGGGGAGGGGGGGGGCTGTCTCTCTGAAACACTTTCTCTTGATAATGTCTAAGACATTCTTGGTCCTCAGTGACCTTCAGGATG
Organism: Chloroceryle aenea; assembly: GCA_013399075.1. NCBI lineage: Eukaryota > Metazoa > Chordata > Aves > Coraciiformes > Cerylidae > Chloroceryle > Chloroceryle aenea. The sequence continues at coordinate 7,150 of VWZY01006240.1, read as the reverse complement.
GGAAATGTTATCATGAGTGGCAGATACTGCAGGTACCATTTCTGCATCCTGAGTTTCTCTGATATCCCTGAACCAAAATATCTTGCATCTGGCTGGTAGAGGTCCAGAACTCATTAGGCATGAGGTACTAATGTGAAAGGTCTCTGGACTGTGCTTCTGATGGGGTGCAGAAGCACACAACAAATCCATGGCCATTAGGAAACAGTGAAACAGGTTGTCCAGGGAAGTTGTGGGCGCTCCATCATTGGATGTGTTCAAGACCAGTTTGGATGGGGCCTTGCACAACCTGGTCTAGTGGGAGGTGTTCCTGCCCATGGCAGGAGGGTTGGACTAGATGAACTTTAAGGTCCCTCCCAACCCAACCCATTCTTTGAATCTGATCCTTCCAAAAGATTTTGCTCTTTGTTCCCTCTAATTCTACTTTAATGCTCATCTGTGTTCAAAATTGTCCCCAGAATTTATATAGACCATCAGACAACTCCAAACAAACAAGCATGTTTCTTTCCTGTATGGTTAATACTCACAGATCCTAGATCATGCGGTGATGCACCTTGCAGGTACCCAGAGACATCTCACTAAGCACCTTCCTCTCTGATGGAGGCTCAGTGTCCCTATCCAGGAGTCAGACAAATGTTCAAGCCCTGAAGTTCCCTTTTTTTTCAGGTTATTCAACTCAAAAGACTGTCTTTGTGTTGGTGATTTTTGTGATATTTTTCAGAAGTGGACTTATCTGTCATTTTGTGTTACATCAAATGAACGCTTCTTGAAAACATGAAGCTGGAGGGTAAATTTTATATCAACTTTTAACTTGACAGAGTTATCTGGGTCTGATTGGCCAAGGTGTCTAAGCCAGAATACTTTATTACAGGGAAAGCAGCTTGAAAGAGATTTCCTTCAGGGGGAAAAAAAAAAAAAAAAAAAAAAAAAANAAAAAAAAAGAAAAAAAATCTATAATACTTTTTCCCACTTTCTGGAAATCTTTGCTAGTTGAAAATTCCATTTTCCCCCCACGTCAAGTTATTGAGCAGCTTCCACTGTGACACCTTTGCATGTCACCATCTATCATCTACATTTCAGCTCTTCAATCCGGAAGTCAAATCAGAGATTCTGAGCACAGCATTATAACCTTCTCATTCCAAACCAACGGCTGTTTTGCGGGGTCCACACTCCAAATCAAGAATGATTCATGCCTTTTATCTGATGCTTTCAAGTATTCTAGGGGAAAAAAAAATGCAATTACTGGTAAAAATTCAGATATCCTAGACTGAAAAAAAAAAGGACAGTTCCAGCCATTGCTTGTGGAAGTTTATACTATTAAGTATGCATCAGAAAGTGGTCGATGCTCCACTGTACCTTGTTCAGTATATGACACTTCATAAATCTCATGATGAGAGTGCTAATAATGGGAGCTGTTGTTTTTTTAGACTAGTGTCAAAGGAATAAAGAAAGCTTATGTAGGCAGAAGAGGCAAAGCTTCTCCAACAAACAACCTTGGGCAATCAGCTGATCTCATTAAGCCTGGCAAACTGCATTTTTTTTTATGCAAACAGAGCTCAGGAGGGGGCAGGATCTGATGCTTGCCTTCTACAGAAGCTGGACCCTTGCTCCTTTAGAGGGGACCATGGGTTTCCCCTGAGAAGCACCCTGTAACACTCGTGGAGAGAAGGCAACCTGGTAACTCCACAAGTGAGTGGGAGGAGGATGAAGGAGCAGGTACATGGGAAACCATTTGGGTCTGTGTCGTATACAGGAGTGTGCCCATGGAAAGTGTTCATGGCACAGCACCCTGGAAGATGTGGAATGTCTCATGGGTTCTGCTTTGGATGCCCATGCTGAGGGCACTCGGCAGCAAGGACAGTGGCCAGGCTCCAGGTTCCACAGAAGGCCAGTAGAGATGGAAAATAACAGCAATTAGCCTGTCAGGCACCTGCCTACCACATCCCACTTTTCACAATGGAAGAACAACAAGACCCTAAATTCAAACCCCATTTCATTAGTATAGATATGAGACAATTTGTTGGGGTTTTTTTTGAAACTGTAGAATATGCAGGATGAACTGCTTAAAACCATCTCTAAATTGTCGAGAATTTCCACTTTGGTACCTCCAATTTAGGAAAAATTTTTTAACAACACAATGGCTTGAGAAGTCAAGACGAGTTTTTATTTTTTCCATTTTCTCTCCTGAGTTTTACCATGGACAAATAAAGTTTTTTTTAAAAGTCATAACTCTCTGGAAGGGAAACAAGCACACACTAGCACCAGGAGCTGATGTGGGAAGGGGAAGTCTGGGAATCCAACTGAAACACTATTTCTCAGGTATTTCATAGCAATCTCTGTTCTGAAATGTGTTCACAGCATCACTTCCATATGAATCAAGGGCCAAAACATCTCATGGCACCTTGGACTCCTATCATACTGTCAGTGCAACATGAATTTAAGACAATGTGATTGATTTTCTCCACTGGCTTTAGTACATCCCTGGAGTTATCTAAATCTTTGGGCCACTGTAATAGGTGGTGGAAACATCACCTTTGGAGATGGGCCCAGACAGAGCTGCAGCGAGCTCTGCTACTCTGCTGGGATGAAGACTCATTCTGACCACAGTATTGACAGGATAAAAATAATAGAACTAGGCAAGAACTACCTTCCCATTCCATGACTCGCTGTTAATTGTTTTCAAACCAAATGAGAATGAAAACCAAACGACTAGATGAAAGACACTTTTTCTCATTGCAGGTTTGTTGTTTTTCAGTTTCATTAAAACCTGGATACTGAGCATTTGAAAATAGACAGGATTGCTTGCCTGTAAAAAACAATGTGCATCCTACCAGATTTTGTCAAGGTTTTAGAGAAATGTAAAATCAACTTCCTCTTTTCCTCTGTCTTGTTCTCCTATTAGAGAACATGTACTAAAGTAACACCTGTCCCAGAGAGGGCCTAACCTCTGCATCTTTTTAACAGAGCAGACAAGAGGAGTGGACCAGGAAGACTCCCTGGTGTTGGAAAGAGGACTGAGTGCCAAGACTCACACCCTGATCTCCTGGGTCTGGTGTTTTAACAGGAATAGTGACCTGCAACACAGCTCTCATTAGGTCATCCTCATCGGGAGCACTCCTCTTCAGCCTCTGGTGGGTGAAGGACTGAAGGATGAACCAGCCTCTCACCCAGGTGATGGTGCCCGCAGAAATTTTCAGTTTCAGGATAGTGAATATAAACTGTTGTTTTCACAGCTCTGAAGAGAAATGTCTCTTGTCTGGGGCAATTTTCCTCTACTATCACCACTAATCCTGTTAATAGAAATGGCATCAATAAACTCAGCTCCTTTTGATGTCTTCCTCCCTAATCTTCATGGTGGATTAATGCAGTAGGTCACCTTGTATCCTCCTTTATCCCTGTTAGAGCATACTCCTTTGAAATCTGCAATTTTCTTTCTGAGATAATTGCCAAAATCATTTGCAGTCCTGGAGAGATCTTGAAAACCTACTTGTTTATGAAAGCAAATACTTCAGGTTAATCAAATATTGTGAGATTTCCACTTTGCCTGTCTAGGTATTTGTACATTCAAATCTGCACCTTGTCTGTTACACAACTGGCCTGAAAGGCAACCTTCAATGCAAGAGAGAGACAGACCATTGGTAAAGGAGGACAGCTCCACCACTTCAGTACAAATCTCAGCTTCAGGAAAAGGATCTTATCACTACTGGATGGCTCTCAAAGAGTGAGGTGTTGTTACTAGAAGATGAATTGAGACAGGCTGGGTGAAGGAGTGCTGAGCATTTCCAGTGCCCACGGAAACCAATAGACACTGCAGGTGCAGGAGTAATGCTGTGTGGTCGGTGGCTGTTTTCAGCATCACTGACAGACTGAAGGAGTCTTTTGTCAAATGTTACAGGGAAGCAGCTGATACAGGAAAGAAACTACAGGCATGTCCAGGCTGCGCCCTTGCAGAGGAAAAGTTCTTAGATGGAGAAAATCCCTGCCATTGCTTCAGAGCAGCTAAGCTTCAGGTGTTCCAGTGGAAGACAGGTTCCAAAAAAGGATCACTCTCAGCTAGATACCTGCTGTAGCACAGATAAAACTAGCACAGGGATGTAGAATCATCCTAGGGAAGTACATGGCCATGATGATGCTCTGTCAGTGTTTACATCAGTGCTGCACATTGCTGGGCTTGCCTTGGCCTTGTCCCTGGCCCTTATCTAGACTACCCTGTTTCTTGTATCCTCTCCCTGTGTGGTCCCAGCAGGCCATCCTGCCTGCCTGAAACTTCACAGGGCAGCACAGTATGTCTGCAGGGGAAAGATCTGTGTCTGTATCAAAGATCCACTGTCTCACATTCAGCAACTGCTGCCCTCTGTGTATGTGACCTAACCTTTAATATCAGGGCAAGAAAAGAAATTGGGCCCCACCAGTGAATCTTTCCAAACACAGAAAACCTGAATTTTATGACAAAATGGTGTGAACTAAGTAAACCTGATCACTGTCCAGCTCCAAATTCTGGAATGACATTTCTAGAACAGAAAGGAAAGATCAAAACTCTTTTCAGCACCACAGTGTCAGTCCAGTCACATCTTTGATACGTCCTGGATCATATTGATTCACCTGTTTGCCTCCTGGGCAAAAAATTCCTGTCTGACCTCTGCAAGTCAGGAACAGCAGGTGCGAATTGCTCTGCAAGTGTCTGAGGCTGCAGGGCAAGAGAAATCACTGATGTCCAAGAAAATTACCTAATTTCCAGAGTTCTTTCCCAGTTTCTTCCTCTCTACAAACTTAGTGAATAGCCCTAGCTTGCTTCTTGCTGTTAAACTATTTATTCTAGACAAATGTTCAAACTATCTGGATTCCCTGAGACAGCCAAAAGATCTTCTTCTCTCTTTATATGCCCCTTATTTTTCTGATCTACACTGGAGCCACCACACTAAACCAAATGCTGGTCTATTAATATGGCAGAGACATATCTTTCCACCTGACCCCACAATGCTATGCTCCGCTATAGCAAAATATTATCTATGTGTAGTTGTAGGACTAGAATTAGAAATAAATATATAGAGAGAGTATTTTTAGGAAATGGCAATAAATTTCCAGCAGAGTTTAGCAGAATTTTGCAATTATCTATAAAGTTTTGGTTCAAATTACAGATGAAGCATATAATGTACACTTACTGTCCCTTGGTAATTTTTAATACTTCATTATTGATACTGTTGATCAGTCTCCAAATTCCTCTCCCATTATTTGCTACAGGTGGCAAATGCTGGCTTCTTGAAACAACAACTATTTATTACAAAATATAAATTCAACAAACCTGAAGAACACATTTAAAGGCAAAACAATCATAAATTATTTAACTGTCTCTTTAGATTTTGAAAAATATTTGGGGGGGATGTTTTAATTCTTAATTACTGTCCTGGTTCAAGTGAGAACAGAACTAATTCTGCTCAGTGATTTTACTTTTCAGTTCAGTTCTTCTAACTAACTGCACTTTCTGAAGTTAGCAGCATGTTTTCACAGACAGTGTCTGCTGCCAGCAGTGGTAACACCCCATGGTTAGAGTTACTACCAAGGATGGGTGTTTAGACCAAGGCCACTGCTGGATCTTGTGTACCACACTGGGGTACACAATCGGTGTGTTCCTGAATCTGGTACCAGAATCCAGCTTCTGAACACAGCTTCTGTATGCTGCGGGGCCCAGTCTGGGACCCCTGGTGCCTGCTCCACAGCATCCGTGGTGACAGTGATGTAATCACCATTGGGGGGTTGGGTTCGATACTGGTTTTGTATATATTTGTACATATTCTATTTTATTTTATTATTATCATTAAAGCTGTTCTAGTTTCCTTTTCTAATAACTAAGTCTGTCTCCCTTATTCCTTTTCTCTTCCCCTTTGGGGAGGGAGGGGGGTTAACAGGGAGTGTCTGTTATAGGTCTAAGTGGCTGCCCTGGCCTTAAACCATGACAGAGCTGTTGGCGCCCAACATGGGGCTTGATCATAGCTCTGACAAATTGTCCGAATAGTTCAAATTCCGGTTCGCTCACTTGAGAGAGTACCACCTTTTTTTTTCTGAGTGTCTTTAAGGATTGGAAACTAAAACAATCTACCTAAATGATGTTGTTTCTGAGAGCAGTGTCAATTCACGTCTTCTTAGCATTTCTTTCTTAGTTAAATGCTGTACTCTTCCCTTATTTGCCATATGCAATATGTTATTGTTTGCTTATTCTCACTGTTTATCTGAAAGCTCTTGGGTTTGGGTGCTTGGCAAAAGCTGTTGCTTTCCTGTGGTGTTTATCTCTGATTAATGTTGCATTGAACTGGGTAGAGGGTGCATCTCTGTACTATGGGCATTACATAGTGCATTTCATAGCACCAGAGTGTAGGCCTCAGTTTCCTTTCACCTGGAGAAGTGTCTAATACACCTGGAATCGACTGCTCCAGTGGTGAAAACACAGCCCTACCATTTGCCATGGACTGATCCATAGTGCACTGGAGAAAGGTGGAGCTCCAGAATACCTGCAATACATTGATGACATCATTGTGTACAGTAATACAGCAGAAGACGTTTTTAAGAAAGGTAAGAAAATAATTGAAATTCTTCTAGGCGCCAGTTTTGCCATAAAAAGAAGCAAGGTCAAGGGACCTGCATGAGAGATCCAGTTTTGGGGAATTAAATGGCAAGATGGGC
>VWZY01006230.1:152171-168410 GCA_013399075.1 Chloroceryle aenea | reverse complement strand
GGTGGACGGCGGCCCGTGGCAGCAGCAGCCTTTCCACTTCATCCGCCTAACGGACAGGGAAAGGGCGAACAGGCATCTCAAAATTTGTCGAATGCTGCAAAATGTGAAAGGAGAGGTGAGGAAGAGAAGTGCCCAGACTCTGGCAAGATCCTCCAAGCAGCCATCAGGATCCAATTACCCTCGGCCATTGAAAGTGGTACCCACGGCCCAGGGTTGTGAAGGAAACAAATCTTGAGAGGTGCGTTTATCGTGCCAGACCTTCACCAAAGCTACCACTCCATGCAGCAGAACGGAGGCAGGTTGGTGTTATCAGAACACCCAACCAGGCCAGTGCCATTATGTGCTCTGCCACTGTCCATTAACTCAGAAACTTAATGATACCGATTTAAAAATACTCAGATACTTAGATTTCAAGCAGGCCATGAGCATCACCCGGACTAACCCATAAACTGAACACGTGAATCAGCAATGTACTTGTCTGTATTATCAAAACATTTTTTCACGTACCCTTCATCACTCAGATCATTTAAGGACTTGAGGACTGCAAGACTGTGGAAAACTAATAATCAAACTGAAGAAATTGCCCATGCTATGAAAGATGACTGGACAAACTCATAAATGCCAAGATGAGAGAGATCTCCCAGGCTTATGAGCAACTGAGGGGAATAGGCTGGTTGTTTATAATAAATCATTCACAGCAAGAAGATACAGCTTCAAGTTGAGAACTGTTCAGAGAATTCAGGTAGCATTTGATCAGGGAAAAAAAAAAAGCCTCAGCATTGCTAGAAAAGGTGCACCTTCTCCTATCACAGAGGGATGTCTCCTCTCCCCCATTATTTTTTTTTTGTAAATTTAAACTCTCTTCTCAAAACAGGGACAAAGCAACATCAGAAAGAAGAGGTGAGAGCTTTACAGAACAGCAGGAAAGCAGCTAAAATCAGAACTGGAATTTGTGACTGTCCCGTAACACTCCAGCTATCATTTTTCCTTAATTCAAGCAATATTCCGTTGGCTATGAGAAGAAAGTCTGCTTAAATATTCTATGTCTGTCACCTGCATACGAAAAAAAAACACTACAAATCATATGAAGCTGAATGACAGAGCAGAGGTATTTGACTTATGAGCAGCTGGAGCAACGCAACACATCCCAGCACTCATGGCAGAGCAGGTGCAGAGGGTTGGGTGAGCTCACACCCACATCAGGAGCTAACCTGGCCATCTGACTTGACTCACAGCAGCACAGAAAGGTGTTCCGATCTGCAACCTCAGCACAGGAGACAGAAGCTTTTAGTTCAGGTGGCACTGTGTTTAAACAGGCCTTTTCACACTAGAAAAGTTAGAGTTTAGTTTTTAATATTTATGAGCTGTAAAGCACAATGAGAAAAGCCCAGGTAAGGGGTTTTGTGGCAGCATAGAACTCTTGGGAATACAACTATTGTAGTTTCATCAGCAGCTTTGGCTCTAGTTTAGGAAGGTATCTGATCACACACCTTTAAGCACCTGCATGGCTATCAAAGAGCTCCTGCCCGTTGCACTTGTAAATTAAATGGACAGAACTGCAATCTGAAAGAGCAAGGGACTTCTGCCATACTGATGGTGAACCACATTGGGAGGTACCAGGGGATCAGCAAGCACATGGAAGACAGGGCAGACTCCCAGTATAAAACATCACTTTAAAATGCAAATTAAAGTCAATGGGTTGCAGACCTCTTCTGTGGCCTCCGTCTGATCCTTCCCATTACCTGCATCTTCATATTGCCACTCGTGGCTTCAATGCACAGATTTTGTTCTCTTTAAACAGTTCCCAAGCTGCGGTGGGAATTTCTCCCTTTAGCAAACATCCGACGTGCAGAGTGCAGGCACATTACCACCGCCTGCGAGCTGCACCCATGCGGTCAGCACCTCTGATCCAAACACGTCAGCATCATTTACCTCAGAAATAAAAAGGCTGCTGGAATTCAGGTTCCCCACATGTTGGACTAGATGCTTGGATGCTGGCTCTGGACCTTCCAGATTCCTGGAAAACCACCTCCTGATGGCACGAAGGAAGACCACACACTAAGGTAACACACCTTTGAGAGATCAGACCAATAGCTCTTAGAATCTTCAACGTGAAGTTTGTTTCCCCTCTGCACCTCTAAAACACAGGCATAATGATGTTCTTATTTTGTAGATTAATACACTTTTGAACATAGAGATGACTAATTTGTCCCCAAGTCATGTGACCAGATAGCAGGGCTAGCATCCAAACCTGGTGGCCTCCACAACTAGGCATTTGTCCTAACTGCCGCAGTAGCAGCTTCATCACAGACACAAGTGTATTGACAGAGCACAAAAAACCCAAACGCTTTGAAACAAACTGTTACATGGCCATATTTATTGCACTGAAGTCTTAGCAATTTTTAATATAAACATTGATGTGTGGAAAGCAGAATATTGTGAATTCGGTATTATTCAGTTTGTTCATAGCAGCATCAGCTTCCTAAGAAATAAAATATTTAGGAAGACAGAGAAGGAATTACAAATGAGTTACACTCTCGTTTATCACCATTTAACCAAAACATGGTATTGCAGCTGTGAAACAAGATACTGAAGTCAACAAATCTGACCTTGAAGACAAGCAGTTTCAAGACCAAAGTGCGTCATTGTACCTGGTATCTTGCACATTTGTAGTGTGCCAAGGTTAACAGTCAAGTGCCTGAAGAGGGCAGATGATCTACATATCTGCTGTACCTGACATATTATAGTTTTAATAATAATACTTAGCACTTGCATAGCACTCACCGCTTCCCCAGATCCTTGCGAGACAGGCAAGGATGGCTCTCCAGTGTGCTACGGCTGTGGAGCAAACAAGAGAGGGAAGGAAAGTGACTTGCCAAGGCCATTCAGTGAGCAAGAGACAGTAGGAAGATCAGAATTTGTCAGCACCTGACTTCCAGTCCCATGTCACTCTGGGAGGTCACGAAGGCTCAGTAAGGAAGTTTTACAGGTGATTAATTGGTTAACACTTCCCAACCCAGGTAACTACAGTGGATGCACACACCATAGGAAAACAGGTCAACACAACTGCTCCCCTCCTAATGCCCGTTTTAGTTTTCAAGGAACAGAACACATTTTCTCATCTCAGAATGATCTGTCACACTGCAGGCACAATGACACAGCTGCACTTTGCTCTGAAGCAGTGGAAATCAGAAGCAATCGCTACAGGAGCAGGAAAAGCTTTCATTTCCTTCCTGAGGGAGAGTACTGATCTTTTGAGAGGAAAAAAGGATGGATATGTTTTTACACAAACTGATCAAACTACTTTTCATTCTAAATGAATACAAGACTGACTGAAAGTCTCAGGTGTACTAATTTTCTTCAGCTAAGTCATCCAAGTGTACACTAGGAAGCTAACAGCTAATAAAATAGTTATCCAGGAACATCAGAAGGCATTTTCCTTCCCTGACAGGCCTTCACTTCTACCAGCTAAGAGCAAGAGCACTTACAGTGACATCTAAAAGGACTTGTAAACATCATGAGACAAGCCATCTCTGATATTCCTCCACTAAATTAGTCCTTCCTCCTGCAGCCCTAGGAAGCTAACAAGGATAACCCAGCTTCCCAGCATCCCTGCCTCAAAAGGGGAAATTTGCTTACTTTTCTCCTACTGCATTTCCTCTGCAGAATTTTAGAGGCAGGATCAAAGGTGTCACTTCCTAGAAATGGAGTCTGGCAGAGCCTCCCAGGACACAGTTCACTCCTTGAGGAATGCTCACAATGTAAGGGAGGCTGCACCCAAGAATCATGTTTGCATTCTCTCCCTTCACCTACAGAGCAAACTGCCCTGTGCTCACCAAATTCTGCCAGCGTGTACAGGCTAAAAAGCAACCTTCCATTTCAAGGAGTTCTCACCAAGTGAAGTAATTCCTCTCTCCCCCTTTGCCAGCTTTCCCACCTTCAGCAGACCATGAAAGCCTATAGCTGGGAAAATGTACAAAGGTAAATACTTACAGCAGATTACACATTTTTCTCCCATCAAGAAAAGTCTTCATCAAGTGCATTGATCCTACAATGCCCACCTGGAGGAGGATGGTCCAACTGCCTTGCCTCCCCCATCCCAAGTGGCCTCAGGTTTTTTTCTACCCAGGTCACTAATGGGTGAAAAAGATGTCAGAAAAGGATGCTCTTAAATAGCAAGGTTTTTCTCTGCAACATTTCTGCTGTTAGTTTTCCTGATAATACATTGGCATCACCTGACAGAGAAAGGAGTGTTTTTTAAAAAAAAAAAAAAGTTTTTTCCTTCCAAGCAACTTTTATCTGCTTTACTTACATCCAGCTCAGAAGACAAGACACAGAACCCACTGAAATCAGGTGTTTCCTTCTAATGACAGTGGCTCTTAAAAAACAACTTTTAGATATGAAACGAACAATACCAGCTACATGAACAGGTTTTTGTTGTTTTTTTAATAGTTGTAATAATGTTTATCTGAAGGTGAGATACAAGTATTGCTGGAAAAAGTTCATTTAGAAACTTTAACTTGTCAGAAAACTTGGCTGTATCACAAGAGCTTATCTTTTGGTAACACACAAGGGAATTATTATTTTTGTCGAATTAAAAAAATGCAGTTCAGCTTGGACTCTCTCCTCCTTGCTAGACTTCCAGCTCATTACCTAGAAGGATATTATTAAGATTTTATATCTCTCACCTTGAGTTTCTGTTGCAACTGGCCAGCCATCTTCCTCTGTCCACCCAGTCAGATCTTACCACTGCAGCATCTTGAAAGAGATGATACAGGACAACACATCACAAACCCCTGTACTTGGCATCTTCTTACGGGCGAGGATAATAATGCCAAGAAAAATTTGCATGGAGCTAATGCTGTAGAAGTTAGGACTGTAAAGTGGAGTTACTTCTCTGGAAGCTCTCATTATAAAATTAGGCTGTTGATACTCAAGTCTGCAAATGGAGCCGTGTCTCTCTCAGCTCTGGTTTTTGTGCATGGCAAATTGACTTGGAGTTTCGGCCTGTTCAGGCTCACCAACTGTCAAGTCTGCAAACTGGGAGACTTAGCTTTGAAATTACCATCTCACTCGAGGAAGATCATCTTTCTCACTAGAAGAAGGGAAGTATTTCTGTATCATCTTTTCTTCCAGTTGTGGCTTCATACATTTCCATTTGTGCATCTTGATAATAGCCTTAGGAACAGCTATTTTTGGTTTGCAATACCTTAGTTACAATAAGAATTCCACACCTTCTGTATACCTTCGTGTTTCAGTGTGATTTCTAGTAAGTGTTAGATTTTCATATGTTATAGCAAGGACTGTCTTAGGATTGCTATAGTACAAACTTCACATTTTTAAGCCAATGTCAAGAAGCAAAAACATGAATTGAAATCGCTCTGGGCTGCAGACAATACTGCATACTTCAGTATTTATGGTTTACATTCTGCAAGGCATGCAGGAGAGAAAACATCTTCAGATAATTCACAGTATTTTGCAGTTATCCTTTGAAGCAGACACTAATATATAACTCAACAGCTTCTCAGAAAAGAGTTTGCCTGGCTGAAGGAATCACAGCATTGTTGCTACTGTTGCTGCCTTGCCTCTGAAAGGGCGTAGTACTGTGCCTTCCAATTTTATCCAGTTGCAGAGCTTGCAGTTTAAGGTAGTGGTTATAATTCTGACCTCTTTAATCAAAGACAGGAAGTTAACCTGCAGATATGCATCTTCAGAAACTCAAGAGTGTTTTCTCAGTTTGCTGTCCCTGCTGCCTTACACTTTCTTTCCAGATTCTGGATGAAGTAATTGTTTCCATCTGTCTCACTGAGGTCAGTGCCAGTAAGCAATAGAAAGGGTAAGTGTGGGCAGCATGCTGGACAGAATGTCAAATTCAACGAAAATCAGACATCTTTTCTCTGCTGCTTTTTTTCCTGGACACTTCTTCACCCAGAGTGATTCACAGGTGCAGGCAGGTGACTGCAACAGCGAACTTCTAAACCCTAGCACTGCAGAAAGGAAAGTAAGCTTAAAAAATAAATAAATATCAGTCTACTCCAGCACATTAAAGATAATTAATTCTTCTAACCAAATAACTCCAGAAGTCTGCAGAGAATAGTGTGAAAACAAGAATAGCCAGAGGCTATCTGGATGAAAAACTAGACAGGGTAACATTCTTGGGGGGGGGAACTAGTCAGCATTCAAGCCTTCTCCTGCTGAGACCTTGCCCTGCTTCCGAATGATATGGAAGGGAAAGCTGCATCAGAAGCGACAAATCCAGAAACAGAAGGACAAAAAGCAGATGGAAAACAGTGCTCACCAACTACTTTAGTAATCTGGTGAGGACATGCTAAGTGCATGTTCTCTAGATCAGAGAAAATACTTCCAGGCAATAAGCTGAAGAAGTCAGATGAGAGAAGGAACTAAAACCAAACTTCCTTTTTTTCCCCTTGGCCTTATCTATTCTACTACTACAGCCCTGTTTAAGAAGTGTTCAGTAAAAATGAAGCACCTGTGCAGAGAAGTTTTCCAAGACACAGTCCTCATACCCATAGCTGTTGGGTAACACTGCAGCTCTCATCTCAGTTCTCCCTACCAGTTTCCCCACAGCAAGGTTTTATGCTGCAGTTCCATGAAACCCCACTCAGGCTATTTGCAAAGGTCCCTAGAACTGTATCACCATACAAATAAAATCGTCACTCTTAAATCGAGACTCGTCTCCCAAGCTGGGCTGTGCTAGCAATGAGAAGATACACGATGATACCATGAGATCTATCTGAGATATCACATTCCAAGACTACTGCATTACATTGTTTCTGCAGCTGGCATCATAACATTTTCAAAGTTTCCTATTTGTCTGCTATTTTAGAAATTACTGTATACCCCTCTCAAATTATCACAACGCTTCTTCAAAGGTAGTTCAGAAAACTGCTTTTTGCAGCACCTCACCATAAACACACTTCAGCAATCACTGGTGAGCACCAGGCTGCACAATATCCTAGAAATACTAGGCAGGCTGCAACTGATACGTGGATCCTTTCTAGAGTTATTTCTAGTTGGCCCAAAGCTTTTTCACTCTCACAAAGCTCTCTGTTTCTAAAGACTGCCTGCTCTTTAGCATAATGACTTTGGGTGTCAGTGCTCACACCATCTTTGTGACGCTGCAGCAATAGAGGAATGGCCAGGAGCAGACAATCCTGGTTCTTTTTGAGCAAAGAACCTGGATTGTATGCTGGGTTTGGAAAGGAAAAACATGGAAATAAATTAGTAGAAGCAATTAAAAAAAAAAAAAAATAAATAAAAAAGCTCATTTGTTTCCAAAGGTTGGCTGGTTTTTTTTTAAGCAGATTTAAATGAATACTTAAGTGAGGTAGAAGACTTCATTTCAGAACATCACATTCAATTTTATTTAAAGAGCAACTTTGTCTGAAGTATCCAACATGCAAGTGAACACACATACAGGATCACTTGCTTAGTCACAATCATGATGCTTGAAAGAGACGAAATTCATAAAACAGCATTTTGACAAAGGGCTTTAAAAAAATAGTGTCAAAAAGTAGGGAAAAGGAAGACATTTTAGAAGATCTGAAGTTCTACAAGAAGCTGTCTTTAGGAAGCTGCTTGGCAGTAATGACAGAGGTGGACAGGGAAGTGGGAAATAAATGAAGAAACACCAAATAAGCCATTAAATCTAATTGGAAGAGAGAATTTTAACCAACTCCACAGGTGAGACAGCAATGAGAAAAGAGAAGGAACAATTTAATAATGAGGTAGAGTAAAAACCAGTAGATAAACTGTATAGATCTTAACCAGGTTTGCTGACTGAGGTGATGATTTTGGAAGAATGAGTCAGAGATGATATAAAAATCAAGGCACAAACCCAAGTCTAAGCACCAGTATTTTTCATAAAACATAAAAAAAAGAAACTTGTAGATGTGAAGCAACAAACATCTGCAAGGTTTCAGAGGAAAATCTTCATATGAAAGGAAACACCAAGGCCTCTAGTAGCAACTTGATGAAGTGTCAACTGACAAGGCAAGAGGGCAGTACAGCCACAAGAACATGCATGGTAGCTGTATCTTCTTTAATGTGCAAGGCAGTATAAACTAGGCAGAACGAAGAGAATTAAAGATAGGAGGTAAAGAAAAGCAAAATTCAATTAGATTTCATAGTACATGGGCCTGAGTAGAGATTTGACAATCTTTGGTCAAGTATGAAGGAAAGTGGAGAGGTCAAAACCAGTAGCCTTTGGCATGAATGGAAGTGGCAGAGATAAGCCATCCCAAGCAACTGAAATACAATGAAAACTGTGAGAAAGCAGAGGGGAAATAAACAACCCACAACCAAAAACATAATGAAGAAAAATATTAATTTGCAATAAAAGCTGCTGAGAAGACAGGAGCAGAAATAAGCCCCTTGTTTCTAATAATTTGTGAAGTCTCTGTTTAGTTGGCAACAAAGAACTGCAGATGAATGCAAGGAAGAACAGCATAAAAGGAAAGGAAAAAACAAACCTCCCAAAGAAGAATCTTTTCAGTGCCCATTCTCAGTTCACAGCAGGAAGGACTGCAGCAATAAAGCTAGATATAATAAGAAACTGTTGATAATACTTCTTTTTTTTTGTCACTCTTGATAAAATTGTTTTTCCGCAACAGTACCTTTTATTCTGAGGCACTTCTGTCCCAGGCTGAACTTGGGTTTGCATCTCAGTGGGTGAGCTGATCAGCCATCCAAGCCCCATGTCATCTGAAATGCTGACATAAGTTGCAGGCTCCCCCAGAGGCATACACATTCCTGCTAAATCACTTCCCTAAGTCACCCAAGCACCAGACATACCCTTAATGACAACAACCAACAGGAATGTATGTCACTGTGAGCACAGCCACTCAGTTTTAGGACTTATGACCTCTGTATGCAATACGAGATTTGCTATAAAGCAATCTCCCAACTTCATGCAAAGTGTAAGGTAGTTGAGATGAATACAGACATAGCAGTGCGAAATCCAGTGTCCTTTGGCAGCTGAGGGAACAGACTAGATAATGTAACAGCTTAATTTACCCTCAAACTTCTGCATGTAGCTCTCTTGGAAAGGAGTTTATACCTGCAATACTCTAGTCTAATCTACAGTAGCTTAACGACCTTGCTAAAATAACACCACCAATGAGCTGAGTTTGACTTTTATACTTCAGAACAAGTTTAGATACACATCCACAGCTTGGTTCAACTGGAATCAGATGGTATATCTTTCCATGGGTAGGAAAGGCCCATGAAGATTTCTGTGAGAACTGCTGAAGACAAAGCACCTCTAGTTTCAGCAGAGGGAACTTGAAAGGTGCTTAGATACAGTACAGTTGTGCTCAGCACAAACACTTAACTCTGATGAGAAAATCAATGTATTTGCAAACTTCACTATTACACTAAGTAGCAAATGGGTGAAAAGCAAAAGTACAATTTTCCATCTGCATCCACAACATTCACAGGTAAATTTCAAACACAGAGGTTCCTGGATCAGCTACATTAGCCGCTCACTGCTGACACAAGGCTGAAGCACAGCATTACAAACAGAAGCCTAAGCTTCCATATTGAAAACAAATTAAGGTCCTGCCATCATTCACAGAAAAAAAAAAAAGCAGTTCTCAATGAAGAAGCTTCTACCACAGAGGGCACTACAGAGCTAACTATGAAGAAGAAGCTAGTAGACATCAGCATTACGTGACTCCACCTTTTAGTAGACAATTTCAAAATGACTGTCAGAATTATATCTGGAAAAGAAGACATCCATGTAACAACAGCAGATAAACTGTTGGTTTCATTTGCAATCTTCTCTTGAGATTACTGAGAACAGAGAAAATAGCATCTGTGATTCATTTCAGGTGGAGATCTAATCTTAAACTCCTTAAAAATGTGCCACAATCAGCTCCTAGAACTGATTACACCAAAACTGTCTTCCAACCCTCTCCATTTAGCTTATTTTAAGGAGCAGTGTGCTTACCTCCCTCAACTCACAGAAACAACTGTGTTGCTGACCTTGTCCAGAGACTCCCAACACAGATCTAAGGAGGCTGCTTTGTCCTCAAGCTCAGGATGCTCCGGTTAGAATTATTTCCCCTACCTTGTTATGGTAATGGAAAAACACAGTACTGCCACAGGTAATGAGAGCACTAAAGAGCAATGAGAGCTGCAGCGGCAATTCATGCTGCCACGTACATACACTTACGAAGGCTCAGTCAAGTCAGTGTGCTAAATGGACAAGCAGAACATTCTCTCCTCGAATAAAAATCTGGTTTATGTGACGGGTGAACACCTGTTGATAATCCACTTTGGGCCGCCTTCTTTTTCGTGACTGGCTTCTTGCACGGGTACCACCAGCACTGGCACCCTCGGTGTGGGCAGTCCCGCTACCCACATCAGCTTCACCTCTGGCAGCCAGATGCAAACTGTCACCCGGCATCTTCTTTTCTCCAGCTCTGCCCAAGCGTTTCTGCCTCTCACGTTCCTCTTCTGCTCTCTCTCGTCCTGATCCAGCTTTCATTCCCAGCGTCTGAGAGTCATTTGTCAGGGCTAGTTCCTCTGAGACAGTCTTTGAGTCAGCTCCCTTCTTCATCAAGGAATCCTGCAGTTTGAGTCTGTCAAACAGCTGTAAAAAAACACTTATGTATATATGGCCACTTCAGTGAAACAAGAAAGGATGTTTCATCAGCATTTCTATGTCATATTTGCATATACAATCCCAAATCAGAGCTCACAATACACATTTAGTGAAGAATCTTTACCAGCAATAAAGACTATGGTTTCGTGCCAAAGTCAAACAGTGACAAAACATGAATGGATCTCTTGCATGTGCATGAGTGTCTTTATGTGAGTAGCAAGGAATTTAATGGGGAGCAATAATGATGTGTAGTAGCATTTAACTTCAGTCAGGAACAAGAGAAAGATACTAAAGTTGCTCCATTAGCTCTCTTTCCCCAACACTCCTGTCATGATGTCAGATAGTATTAAGAGACATTTCCATCCTTGTGTCCTCAGGCAGGGCATAAATCCCTAAGATAAGGGGCTTCATTCAGCAAAGAGTGTATACTGAAAAAATGATGGACCTTCTGAGTTCCCAAAACAAACTAGCAGATGCCATGCAGGTATTCTGGGAGGCCCGCAGACCATGAACAATAGAAAAATAATAAAGGCTAGAGCAGCAGATCCAAAGCACTGTACAAACTCATTAACCTAAGAATACATGGTGCTGAAACTGGAATTGAAACAGCTTGTACTGGGGCAGCAGGCAAGCTTTTATGAAATACTGACAGATGAAGAGGACTCTCAGTTAGCCTGTCTCTTCCCAGCCAATCCCCGAGAGTCGGCTGAAGAAACAATGACAACTTGATTATTTTTTACTCCTCTTTTAAAAAGAAAGGGTGGGATCTATCAGAAAACACATTTAAATGGCAGGAATTTGAAAGCAAATTCCTCACACTGAAACGGTTTAAGTTTTTGTGGTGTTTCTCTGATGTCCTAAAAGCCCAGAGCTATGCCATTCAAAAGGCACAGCCCTGTCACATGTTTTTAACTTCATTGTTCAGAAGTTCATCTATCATGTCTTCAGTTCTCAACTTGGTAAACATCTTTCTTTGCAGTTGGATCCTAGACAGCGTCTTGTTTTGGAGCAACATGCTGAATCTTGGACTTCACTGTACCTAGACTAGAAGTCGCAGTGACTATACCGATGGGACTGCTTTGTGGGAAGGGGACAAAGGCTCCATGAATGTTAGTACCACAGTTAAACGCTGCCACTGCCAAATCACCTGGCAGGACAGAAGTGGACCAGATCAGTCACGGGTACAAATAATGCACAAAACAAATCCAAAAACACAGTGTGAGCTTACAGAAGGTCAGCATACTGCACTAAGCAGTGGCAGCAACCGTGATCTGATACTAGAAACTCTAAAACGGAACTTCTCTTAGCACTGAACTATGGTGAAAGTACTTTAAAACAGGTCAGAAAACTGTTTTGCTCCCTGCCCCGAGTTCAAGTTATTTTAGAGTCATCTGTAAATAAAAGGAGGTAAAATATTTCAAATGTAAATACAGTTTTCCAAACAATGTCCCTCTTCTACTACATTGAAAAAGGACATAATGAAAAAATATGAAAGCTGGAGACAGTTACCTACCCGCGTTAGTGTGAGCTGAGGTTCTGCATAGAAAGCTTTGCCCATTACTGGTTTCCTGTATGTCTCATCCACATCTGTCAGGGCCTAGAAAAAATTAAAACAAAACAAAACAAAAACAAAAACAAAACAACCCAGAAAGGTCAAAATGAAAAGAAAACATGAGGAAGTTTTGGACCAGCTTTGTGTCAAAATTATGTTCTGAGAGAAAATCCATCCTAGGAACAAGCTGTCCTTTGCATCTGGTTTCTTAATCATCTAAGTTGAACTGAGGTATAAAAGTAACAGCAAAACCTCACATCCATTCTGCATCACTTGCAAGATCTTTGTGAACCTTGCCTGCAAAATTCCTTTCCCTCTCTCCGACATTTCCAAACTGTTCACAGCTTCAGACTCACACATTAAGAGCTGCTGTTCCATCCACTGTCTTTAAGATTTTCATGACATAAAACACAGGGAAAAGCTCTTGTTACTGGACACCCCAGTGACATATTAGTGAAAGAAAACAGAGAAGTAGCTACCACTATAAGAAGATTGTGTTTTGCAGAGATAGCTTTGGAAGCCTCTGATATTCCTCATATTCCACCTTCCTGAGCTCTTATACAAAACCTGTGAAGAGGTTGGAAACTCTTCAAAGCTTCTCTCTCACCTAAAATCCCTCGAAGATGGCACCTCTCAGACACACCAACCCAACACCAAGCACCACTTATATCTGGAAGCCAGCACTTGGTGTCAAGAGCAGGTAAGCTTTATGAACCACAATACCACATCAATCTGCTCCAAATGTAGTTTTTGCTTAAATCTGACGCAAATTATAAGTTTTCAATACAGCAGTTACAAATCAAGAGCTGGAACAATAATTACCATATTCCAGAACTTGTCAAATGCAACCAAAAACCCTGTGCAGACTCCACGAAGGCCTTTGAAAGTACGGATATGGACATTGATTTTTACACCGTCTCGGACACAGCGATGAAGTTCCCCCAGTGGGCTGCCTTCATGGACTAAAACAGAAAGAGAACATCACCAGTCTTCAACAAAATATCCTTCAAAGATGTACAAGTCTTTGGCAAAGAAAGAAAACGACTATAAAAAGCAGCCACCAATGAAACCATGTTAAACCACAGACCAATAACGCTTTTAGTCAGGGCAAACCCAAAGGAATTCGGGAAAGCACAGAGCTTACCAGGTGCACGCAAGACTTATCTGCACATTGGAAATCTTTGCAAGTGCAAATTACCCAGAGGGGTAATATACTTCACAACTTCCACCTACACCATAGCGAAGCCACTCCAGTGATAAATTACAGCCACTCATTTGCCTGTGCAAGTGCAGCCCCAGGACTGTTGTACAATTCCTGCTATGACCCGGGGAGAAGTATCAGCCTAAAATTCTCACACAATTCTTCATATTAATGAATGAAACATCTGAGTTAGAGATGACGTTTTGCCTTGTGCTTTAAGGACTATGTATTCAAGGGTTGATTTGCACACTAGAAAATGCATATTGTGAGTGTAAAACATTACTGTATGACAGTCAGTCTGTGCTATTTGGCTGCACGGCAATTCTTAGCCACAGCAGGGAAATGTAAAGCAGTTTCTTCTAAATTAACCTAATCACATTTATTTTTTGAGACACATTGTCTTTTTGCAAGCCAGTAGAAAGCTGGAGAAAACTGCTTTCACACATATCATAAGATGTCCAGTACCTCACAGCTTTTCTTATGGAAGTCTTTTTAAAAATCTCTTTCCTTCAGCAGAGCTGATGATACACGTATGTTCTGAATCCACAGGTCCATCATGAGAACCACAGATGACACCATCACTACATCAGACTGATGCTTTTAATCAGATAACAGTATTTTTTCTAACCAACCCTGAAAATTTACAGGATAATTTTAGACTTAGATGCTTACTTTTTTAGATTCCAATGTTACTTTTACATAGGAACTTTATCTACAACTTGTTATAAAATTCCAAGTACAATCTTTATTTCCATCACTGCCTTTACTTGTTAGCACCCCATTAGGCATGGTGGAAAACACCATTTACAGCTCTAGCAAATGTAGGCATTCCCACTTTTCTGTGCTGCATAAAGTTCTGGCTTCACCAGGACAAATTTCCATCTTCAGCTGATCAAAAGGGCAGAACATACCATCCAAAAGCTTTCCCACAACCTGACATTCACTTTTCAGAAAAAATAAAACAAGCAATGTAAAGAATTTATTTTTGCAACATACCTCTTCTGCAAGCCTGTAATGCCCAGGGTGTGCACGCAGCTAGATCTACCTGTGGCTATTGATGCTGTTAAGTGTCTGTATTAAAAATTTTTCAATTCATAGGGAAAGGAGTTACCTATTTGGTTTTGTACTCAAATTCCAATCCCTATTTGTAGAAAATAAGCACGTGCTTAACACCAGGATTCTGAAGAATGACTAGAAAAGTACTGTAAGCCAGAGGACAGGTACACCCCAGGAGTGAGAAAATAGATCCAGACTCTGGTTAAGTTCAAGTCCCTGTCCTCAGGGTAGACTTTACTAAGAGGCAAGATTTAAAAAAAAACAAACAAAACCAAACAAACAACAGAACAAACACAAGAGCAAAGCAAGTTAGAACAGCTGAAGTAACTCAGAACACCACCAAAGCCTTTCTGACACTCTGTGACAACTGCTTCCATTTGAGTTCTCTGCCCTTTGGTAAATGCAAAGTAACTAGAAATAGCATCTGTACTGATCCAAAACAGGCACTGCTAAACTAGCTTCCTTCTTGCATTTACAGCTACATCTGAAATCACCCCGCACATCAGATAAAATTTTAGCTCTATTTTACATTTCAGACCCACTGAATTTAAGGAACACATCGTACCCTGTCACAGCTACCTGGGATCACAGCTGCAGAACTGCAGGATGCAGCAAATGACGTATCATACTTTCAGAGGTAGCTACCACCTTGGAATCCAAACTTCAAACACTGGCCCCTTCTGTGGTGCAGACAGGCCCCTACTTACAGGGAACACACACAATTCTGGCTATAAATTATTCTTAAAACTCTCCAGACTGCTGAATAATACCTCCTATGGCAGGTGTGCCAGCCTTCTTCAAAAACTCAGCTATACAGGCTTAGATGTGTGGCTATGAAATATGTGCTCTTAATAGAAGTATGGAATTTATTTGCTAGACCACCACTAAAGTTAACTTTTAGAGGCTTCCTTTTCAATTTCCATCACACTGTAATCCAAATACAGACTCTTTATAGTAAGACCCTAAATCAGTATTAAAGGTCAGTTCTTTTGGAAATCCCACAGCAACAGAACCTTTGCATTTGTGTACAATGCTAAACTGACATGATATTTAGGATGATGCAGCACCTACAGCAATGAATACATTGTGTTTGGTGTCTAAGCAAGAAAAAAATTTCTGCTTTGGACATTCAGAATAGAACATCTGGGCTTTACCCTTTTATTAAAAGAACATAAAGGTGATGCTGGCCATTTGAAGAGATACTTTGATATCCAAAAACACTCAGTAATTTTAAGCACACTAAAGTTATATCTCATGTGTTAGTAATGCCGTTTGGTTCTTGGTGTAGGTGTACAAGTTGCATCCCTTTGCATTTAGGGGCTACTACCCCGACTGCGTACATAAATCTATAAAAGAAGCTCCTGTCACCATCACATTACTGGAAATGCCAGTGCTGTATTTAAACCCCAGGATGTACAGTTAGTAACCAAGACACAGCAGCGTGTTACAGACTCATACTGTGGTTATGCTTTAACTACAAGCTGCCTGGGCTCAAATTCGCCACTTGGTTTCAGAACAGTACTTTTGAAAGAACAGTAGTTTCTAATCATTTTTTCCTTAAAATCAAAAGGATGAACGTAATTAAGCAACAGGTGAGGTTGTCACCATAACCAAATCAGCGTAACCTCTGAGTAAGCAGTTCTGCGAAATGTACTGTTCCTCTTTCCCACACACAATTTTCCCAGCCTTTCACCGCAGGCAAGTATCACTTCCCACCCAAACTCCATCACTTCCCATCCGAGGCACCCATATCCCACCATCACCCAACCACTTCCTTCACCCACCACTCCCTTCAAACTCCAT
>VWZY01006230.1:130118-141576 GCA_013399075.1 Chloroceryle aenea | reverse complement strand
AAAAAAAAAAAAAAAGGCTCATTAAAGTGGCATTAAGAGTGTAAGAAACCAAGCTGCTCAGTGTAAATTTATTATATATTTATACATCCGTTAACATTTGGTTTATGTTGCAAGTCAAAGGCAAATATACTATCTCTCAAAGTCTTACAGGATTCCTAGTGGGTTATATTTTCCACTGTCTCATGTGACTTACCAGGTATCTGTGAGACTTAAGGGGTTAAGAAAACAATCATGAAAGATCTGCATTTTGAATATAGTATTTTTTTTTTCTGAGCTAAAAGCCCATGACACAGTGTTGTGTTCTCCTTATCATTCTTTTCTCAGCTGTGCCACATCACTCCCCACTGTTCTGTATTTCTTTGTCCCATAGTTACGGTTTAGTAATATAAAACCAATGACCCAATATGTCCATTTTATTTACACCTCTGATAAAGTGCCCCATTTGCTACCTCACTGAAACAAATGGAATATTGCATTGACTATAGGAGCAGGTTTTAGACTATTTTTTAATTTTAGATACTACAGAATTACAAATATCATAGCTTTACATAAAGAATCAGAGTGTCTCAAAAATTGGATGTCTGCATCTTTTTTCGTCTCTGACAGGCTGGGTTTATCAACCACGACAAGGCAAAAGGAAGCGTTTTCCACTGCCTGACTCTGCTGTATTTTCCAGAACTTCTCAGAGCATCATCACTACAAATCCAGTTGGCATTTGTCCCTTCCAGTCACCTGCTTACATCCCCAATGTTAAGAACAGTATTGGACATCCAGTCTGTGAGTTTTCAGTAATGAATGATTTTAAAAATTCAGAATTTAGCTATTGTAGTAGAAGCTACTGTAGATGTAGTTAAAACAATTTCTTGGTCTTTTTTGACATCACTGTTTCTATCAGTTTTCTGCACTACATGCCTGTCTCCTAGTCTCTGCCTGCTGTTTCCTCAGCCTCTTAAATTCTTCTGGTGTCTTTATTGCCCACAGATCCTTGCTATTGTCTTTGTAGCTCCTAGTTACCTCCCGTTACCTCTTAGTCATTTTGGATTTCTATTACTCAACACTTGTTTCCTGTTAAGCTACAGCTGTTTCATTTTCTTGTTCTGTCTCCACCTCACATACATCTCACTTCACCAGCTCTAACTACACTAGAGCTCAACACTGCCCTGCTAAGCCTGAAAAAGCTCCTTAGCTTAGCCCGTGGCACCTCCATGCTGAGGTTATTGTTCCTTGGCAGTGAGGGCACCGTTGCTCTAGAGCAAATGCTCAGCAACGGAGACTTCTTGCAAGAGACAGCAGACAGAATTATCAACAAGGCTGTCAAAATGGAAGTCAGTAGGGGATTAGGAAGGTGTGTGCTACAATATTAAAGCAGATACTAAATCTGAAAAAGAAATTTTTATTTTGCACATTTTCTATGAGCAGCTACTTAGGTAACTATGCATGCCTGGTATAGTTCTATATGCAGTTGTTTTGAACTTGCACATGCCCACAGCTTGAGCACACACAGCTCAACTTTTACACAAACAAAAATATAGTTACAGAAGGAAAGCATTGAAAAGTTGCGCTAACCTGGAAGGATCCTCCTTTTTATAAGAAGTCAGTATAGGCAGTACAATAGGGTGTAGGATGAGAGCTCACAGTCAGTGTGGGCTGATTTGCATGTTTTGTAGTGAAAGAGCTCTGGTCAGTTCATGGATAGTGAATTTTGACAACAAATACCTTAGAGTCTGGAAATGGCATTTTTCTCTTTAAGCATACTGACAAGAGCTGCTCTTTTTACAAGAAGGCAAGAAAATTAAATACCTGTTTATGCTTTGGGGTAATATTCAGAGGCAAAATTGTGCACACAGGATCATTTCTCAAATACTTCTGTAAATGTGACTGAATAAAGTATTCTATGTTTTCTTACTGTGGTGGTTTGACCTTGGCTGAATGCCAGGTGCCCACTATGCTGCTCTATCCCTTTCCCCCCCTCCTCTCAGCTGGACTTGGGGGAAGAAAATAAGATGAAACTCGTGGACTAAGAAAAAAAACAGTTTAATGAAGAAGGAAAGAAACGCTGCATGTGGAAGCAAAAGAAAGATTTATTCTTTACTTCCTATCAGCAGATGCTGTCTGGCCCTTGTTGGGAAGCAGGGTTCCAAAAGCGTAGTGGTTTTTCTGGAGCACAAGCCAATGCACCTCCCCCCCCACCCCCCCATTTCCTAGCTTTCATANACCCTTGGGTTTCTGTAGAAGGAAGCCTGAATGTGTGGGCTCCAAATCCATCCGTGAAAACACATGTTGGTCAAGTGGTGTATGAGTTGCAGGGATATAATGATAGGAATATGTTGGGGGATTTTTTTCTGGCTCTGGCTGTGGTTTGCTGTTCTACTATTAATATTATAATATTAATTCTATTCTATTCTATTCTAATTCTGTTCTATTCTTAATATTATTATTAATAGCTGTTCTATTTCTTAAAGGTGGGTCTCCTGCCATCCATCTGCCATCTTCTTCCATTCTACATGCTGGTCAGATTGCTATTTTCCAGACTACTAGTGCAAGCACCTCATCAGTGACCATTCCAGCTCCAACCCTGCCCCTGCACCCTGTAATTTCATCACAGCACTTTACTGAACCTGCTCAGACAGAAGCTCATGATGTATCATCTGGGCTCAATTGCTCTCTGAAGAGAGCTACACCAGTTTTCATTGAAAGCTTCATCAGAAACCCAAGTAATGTAACTACCACCACTGGCAGATTTTCTGTCTCAAATAGTGATCCCCCAAAGGAGTACCCAGGGCTACCTATTTTTCCTAGAGGTGTACCTTTTCCCCAAGCTACCCCTTTTCTTCACTCACCTCTCTATGGGTGTCCTCCCATTGGCCCACCAGCCAGCCTGTTTGGAGTACCTCCTCGGTTTCCATTTCACCACCCTTACTTTATACCTGGACTTCACTACTTCCCCTCAAGGTAATGAAACCCTCAATTTCAATACCAGTAAGAACAAATGCTAAAAAGCAGAGAGTCTTTTGACTTACAGAAAGCAGATGGAGCATTCAGAAGTAGAGGTGCTCTTACTTTCCTATAGCTTATGTGGGGTGGGACCTGCTGGCCTGAGGTGGCTTGTAATATCTGCTGAGTTATTGAAGACTCCATAGTACTATTGCAGTAATTGGTGCTCCCAGGCCCGCAGGAAACAGAAGTATTTTCTCTCTGCTTTATGCATCTAAGTGCAGTTGATTTCTACAGAAAAACATTAGGTAGAGATAGTGTAAATATACTTTGAAAATTATCAGATAGAAGTAAAGTGGGTGTGGGAGATGCCTCCTGGGTACTCTGATTGCAGCTGCCATAACTACCAGTATCTGAAACCCAGCCTGGTGGGCAGTGTCTTCAGAATTGTTATGGAAGTAGCAATTCCTAGTTTTATCTTTGCAGTCTCTGGGTGGTCAATCAGAGATCACCTAACCAAAGAATTTACAAGCTAACACATGTAATATCCCGTGGGTATTTCCTAAGCTAAGCATGCACAGAAAGCAGCAGTGCTCTCCCAGGACCAGGTGTGCTGCTCAAACACAATGCTTATTCTTTGCAAGACATCATATTTCTTTCATGACTGTGCAACATCAAACATAACAAGTTATTATTACTATTAGACTTAAATTCTTCACATTTATACACTGGCAATAAGACTACTTGGTCATAAATAAGGGTGATGATGACCCATCAATCTTCAAAAGAACTTTATGAACTGATAAGTACAATACAGGATGTATCTGGTTTTGAGGTTCTTTAAAGAACACACAGGATATATATTCCCCAAATTCCTAAAGATGAACTTTACTTAGCCCTTGGTCTCTGAAATTAGACAGTTTTGTGAAGCCTCTGAGAGAGGTCTTGCACCATAAAAGACTGTTCTGAGTTCACACTCTAAAGGAGCTTTGCTAATGCTAGTATCTTTCTAATATGATGATTTGTAAGTTCACGTTCTCATAAACTCATTTCTTGTATACAAGAATCATAGTTTCCAAATAGCACTGACAATGCAAATGTACATATGCAGGTTTATGCGCTAAAAATTTAACCATTAGATTTGAAAGATGAATAGCCTCCATGAAACCTCAGTAGATATTCTCAGTATCTTTACAACATCTGAACTGTAGAGCTCTATTACTTGTGCACATACTTTGTTTTCTTAACAATGTAGTGAATTCTGTAACACTGTGTAAATGACAATATGTGTGTCCTTCTGCATCAGAATAACAATTCAAATTTCTGACATCAGAGGAAAACAGTTACATTTGACATAGTAACTTCCTGAAAGCTACCATGTGGTTGCTTTTTAAAAAATCACAGTTGTACATTCTTTAAATAGTAACATTGACAACCACACATTGAGTACAAGTCCTCCTACTTAGTAACAATGTAACAGACACAGGAGTTCTCTTAAAGAAGAAATCAGAGTGGTTTACCCCAGCTTTGTCACAAATTTTGGCATACAGAAATAACACAAACTGACTTTTGATGTTTTGTTTTACTACTCTGAGTATGTCAATTAACATACTGCGAGTTATCAGATGCTGGATTATCTATGATAGTATTTTATTGATTAGTACTATTGGGTTTTATGTTTGTTTTCAAAGCAGCACCATGAGTGTTTCTAGCATGAAGAGGTGCATATGCACAGATAGGGAATATGTGCACAGCTTTTGTTATGGCCTCAGTGCTTAAATCAGCCTGCATTTTATAGTGTGCATGTTTTTGTATATCTGAACAGGATAACTGACTGCTGTAGAACATTAGTGTCATTCTGGTTTTCTTAGCTGAATGGAAGTCCAGGCAATCTGCATTTCTGAAAACCAATTTTTAATCTTTCTCATTGCAGCACATGCCCATTCAGCCGACCCCCCTTCGGCTGCGGGGATTACTCCAGATCAGTGCCTGAATGCCTTGGTTTTTATGAAGACAGGTACCAAAGACAGGAGATGATGTTTTCATCTCTGGGTGGGGGCTATTCTTTCAAGGAATACCGAGAACAAAGTATGAGTGAGGACCACTACAGCAGGGAGAGCCTTGAAGGAGTGTCCTGTCACAACAGGGGCAGTGAGGAGCAGTGTTTAAGCCCCCTACCACAGCTGGACGTTGAAGCATTGGAGGTTTTGTCAGTCACTTCATCTACCTCCAGCAGCCACCTAGTCAATGTAACTGACATCGATGAGAATGAACAAGTAAAGTTGATGCAAGAATTGTAATTTTTAAAACAAATTATAATCCAGAGAAATTTTATAGAGTGTTATTTTAAACATTTTCCCCAACACTGACTTTTCAGTCAGTGTGTTCAATAGAAAACCCATGTAGCTTGAGCGAGATGTACAGGTTGTTTTGAAGGACCTGATGATCTGTTTGTATTACGAGAGGTCACATACACATCTGGGGAGGTCAAAATCCTCTGGAGTTTCACCTGCTTCATCAGAGCATTGTTTAGGCTCTGTCTCAGGAAAGCAATTACACAGTAATTAATCTCTACTTATATGATAATACTTTTTCTTGAGGAGAGGTGTGTTTAAGCATGCCTGTTTAATGCCAAAAATGGGTACTTTAATGGTATTTGCCATAATTTATAGGTATTACTTTAGGAGTTTTAGCAGGTGAAATAGCTCTGGTTTATGGCCACAATGTAATTCTTGCTGCAGAGAAATACTATAAGACCTGGAGAGTGAAGTTAAGAATGATTCAGCAGTGCTTTATATTTTTCCCTTGATGAGACAGTTTTTAAGTTTAATGTGGTTAATTTTTATCTGTAGTCTGTGTTTCTGGTACAATTGCTGTATAACACAGAGGAAGTTTACATCAGTTTCAGTAATATCTTGGTCTGCAGCCAGTTCCATTAATAAAAATGGGGTTGTCCAGAAGGTATTGTGAGGCATGGTTAGAACCAAAAGAGAGGAAAATGGTTGGGATCTGGCCCTGGGACTTACACTAGTGCTCTGTGACTTTAATACCATAAAGAATTTTCCAAACAATACACAATTCTTTGAAGAATACAAA
This sequence comes from Chloroceryle aenea, assembly GCA_013399075.1. Classification (NCBI taxonomy): domain Eukaryota; kingdom Metazoa; phylum Chordata; class Aves; order Coraciiformes; family Cerylidae; genus Chloroceryle; species Chloroceryle aenea. The sequence goes on along the minus strand of VWZY01006230.1, from coordinate 135,546 downwards.
ACCCCTGAATAGAGAGTATCTGTGATGAACTCAAAGAGTAATGAAATTCAAAGTTTTTTGGCCAAAATTTGTAATTTGTGTTACTTTTTTTCCCCCTCCCATTCTGTGGAAGAGAGGGTGATTTTCTTCTGGGAGTCCTGTTATTCTGCTGTTGTTATATCTGAATAAACTCACCTGAACAATTTAACCCTAGTGCTTCATTTTAAGACACGGATATTGAACTGGCTGGGGATGGGTAAATCATAATTAATGTAACTCACAGATTTACAGTGAAGTTAAGCTGCATATGCCTAGAATGATGAGCTGAAGTCACTTTTTCAGACAATTTGGGCTACTAACACTTATATATATGTGTGTATTTATATTTATAATTATGTATATCCAGCTACCACAAAAATATGGGAAGACCTGAAAGCTATGGATGGAGAAGCCCATGCTAGGCTGCCAGTGGATGAAAAAGAATGATTCAGAGGCAGTTGAGTTGAGCATCTCATGTAGGACATCCTGTTTTTTATGGGTTATCACACTGGATCTGTTGGACATCGAGCATCTTGTCAAATCTGGGGCTTAGTCCCCCTGTATCCATAGAGACTGTATTATTGATAAAGACGGGTACAAATTAAATTTTCATGTGCCTCAAAGGGTAATCTTAAGTCAGTGTAGGGTATATATCCTCTGTTTTTTTGCATTAGAAGTTTTCAGTCTCATATCAACATTTTCATGCTTTTCTGCTTTGTGGGCTCATAACTCCTTTTTTCCAAGTCCTCTCATTTGAGAACTATTGCATTTTGCAGTTAAAGAACACAAAAGCATGAGTAACCTACACATTACAACTTTGTTGTAAACAGCCCCCTGATCCCACTGCATCTGCAATGCAGATGAATCATTAAGAGGAAAGTTTTATAAATAGTAGAAAATGCCTGTTCATTTCTAAATTATCTTTGCACTGAAAGCTGAGCTGCCCTTCAGGAATGCATGTGAGCAAATGTACCACTTCCTACACAAGTATGTTTCAGGGTATAAAACAGCTGTTTGTGGGATTATTCTCTAGATCTAGCTTTCCTCATCTCCCTTTTTGCTTTCTATACACATGGAGTAGGATATAAGACATATTTCAATGCACCCAAATCTAGAATGGTTGCTTGACATGGATAATCCAAATTTACTTTCTCCTATATGGTGGTGTCCACCACTGTTTGAAGGGAGGTACCTCAGAGTTGCTCGGTTTTACCCTGTCCTTGCTGTGAACTCAGTGCTGATAGCTAAGAGTGAGCTTCAGTGGGTTGGGGGATTCAATGTTTGAAGTGCAGCATCCATCTGCTAAGAGGACCTTTGCTGTTTGTGTAGGAAAACACAGTGTTCCACCCTCAGCAGATACCTGTTTTGTTTAATACCACTAAGACCAGAAGAAAAGACAGATTTAACATATTCTGAATATATTAATGGGGAAAAAAAATGTAAGGCTGATCCTTCCTTCCCTTCCAGCTAGACCTGAAGTCCTGAATCGATCATATGGGATCTGTGCTGCAGGTCTATGGCAGTGGACACAACCCTCAGCTGAGCTCTCTTTGAAAACTACTATGTCTTGTCTAGAACAGGAGTGAAAGTTATACAAACGACCTGTCCAAACCTGGCTTACTCTTAATCATTCCTTAGCATATTCTGTCATTCCCACAGTGGAATGGTTTTTGGCTCCCATTTCTAGGTAATTTTCAGCCCACCTTCAAACAGAGATTCCTGAAATGCTGCTGTTTCTCCTCTTGCAATGTGTGAAGTGGGTCATAGGCAAGGCCAGTCCCTTGGCAAGCGTGTGCCCTCCTGCAAACGTGCTTCATGGCAGGGCAGAGGGTACTTGAGACATGAGAGACACATGTTCTCTCTTACAAGAGAATCCTTTCCTTCTTTCTCCAATGTTTACCTTTAAATTAAACTAAAAATCACCTTGCATGCTCCTCAGCGTGAAAAATCAGATGCAGAACGTCCAAAACAAAGTTTGTTTTCCTCCTGCTGCTGTCCAAAAAGTCTAAAAACATTCAGTAGTGCTTCACTGCCTGTGGCTATCCATTTGAAGAGACAAATTTCTTCTCCAAAGTTACTGGGCAGTTTTATGGATTGGCTGTTACTAAAAGTTGTTGCACGGTTATACCGGTTCCCCTTATCTTACAATAAACTACTTCAGTATAATCACTATTGTGTTGGAAAAGTTTGCAGACAGCTTGGGGAGGACTACAGTGCTTTACATGTACCAATACAGTTAAAAATATGAAATGTGTCTTCCATCTTCCAATCTTCTACCATTAAGTCCACTTGCTCATAGGAATGAAGCAAAAGTAGCAGCAGTGACCCACCCTTTCAAAAAAAGATAGTGCTTTGGGATTACTTCAATAACAGCACAACAGGACAAGCCCTTGACCAGTACTTGATCATCTTACAGCACTTCTCCCTCTTTGGCAAGACAGCTGCTCTAAGGCTCTTCAAAGTATTCCTGCTGTCCTGCATGGGTGATGGAAAAACAAAGCTAAACAGAATATTCTGAGTCAGCTGAAGCTGTTCTTAACTGTTAAGACTCAGAATAAAGAAGTTCACTGTTAAATCACCAGTTCCATTCATGGATTCACAGCCTTTCTCCTTTGATCATTTCACGTGATCCAAAGGAGAAAAATGTTCTCAAAAATGGAAGATTTCACATTCCACTCAATTCAGCCAAAGATATAAAATTCCTTTTATCAGTGCAAGTATCTGTAAAACGGAGGTTATGCAAGATAAAGTGTTCTACCTTCTCCTGCTTAGACTTTGATTCTTGGTAATATTTTCTCCAGTGTCAGTAGGAATATTTTCAGAGTAGTTTGTTTAACAACAGAGTTTTAACATGTCCAAATCACTCTATGCATGTCTGTTTCTTGAACAGGCATTCTCCTCTGTAAACCTATTTCCTTCTAGGTGGCCAACTCCTAATTTACTACAAACATGCTAGAAGAATCATTACCCTTTGCGTTCCAGCTAATGACAACAGTGTTAAATCATCTTGCCAACTGTGGAGAAAGTGCAGAAACCCCCTGCAAAAGCATTCTCATCTGCTTTGCCCTGGGGAAATTGAAACACCTAATTATCTAGTCTGCTAACAGACCACATGCACCGACCCTTGCTCTGGTGCTGCATGGAGGCTGCTGCTAACAGGTATGTCCATCCTTTGATCACAGGGGCTGTTACTGATAAGGAAACAGAGCACAGACTTCCATATGCCCAGATGATACTTTTAATCAGGCAGTTGGGATCCTGGAGGAAATGAGTCTGAGTCTGTGTAATTCCTAGATAACTGAAAGCCTGACCTTGCTCTGTGAATCAGGCAAAGGCCCCATGACTCTGGTAAGAGCTTTTTGAAGAGATGGGTACAGGCAGGATCTGACTCATCCTTTGCCAGAGGCAGGTAGTGTTGCAGCATCTAAGCACTGTTAATAAGGACAGAGTATCCTGATTTTTTTCATGCAACAATGTCTCAGTAATGCAATACATATATAGAGAGTAAACTATATATAACAACTGCACAGTCTGTGGCTATATTTTTATGGAGGGAGTTTCTGGTCGTTATAAATTAAGATATCAATTCTCACTGAGATCCAAAGTTAAAAATGTCACTATATAAAAAATGCAAATATTGCATGTATTTCATTTATATGATACTCAAATGCTGACAAAATTCACAAGCAGCTAGTTATTTGCATAAGTATTTTAAAAACCTTAAAAAAAAGGATTCTATTCTTTTCTATTCTATGCTTTTGTTGAGCTGATCTTCTATTAGAAAAATATATGGAGCTGTCTCTGGCAAGATTTGTTGTATTGAGATCTGTGAAAATCTTTCCATGCAAATGTACACATTCCTCAACGAAGTATATTGTTTTTCCTTTGGGCAGACAGAAATTTTATGCAGGAATGAAAGCAGAATAGCTAAATTTGTGTCTAAATTTGGCTTGCATTTTTACTTATTTATAAGAAAAATCACAATAACGTCATTGTTTTCTTCTATATTCCAGGTAGCTTTAAATAGATGTCAGTTCACAAAAAATTTCAAGGTTTCCTTTCAAGATACTCCACATGGTTAGAAAAAGGCTGAAATCTGGTCCTCTGATTTTTGCTTTGGGAAATAACATGATTTTAGTCATGTGATAAAAAATTGTTACATGTCTATGGGTCAGCTAAAATGTCATTTATAGCCTGCTCACCCTGATGGTTCCCTCTAGGTGTCTCCAAGATGTCCTAGCTTTCTTCTATCTGGGTGATATCAGGAATAATCTGACGTTCACATGATTGCAAAGGTTCAGTGTGTGAAGTGCTAGAGGTGAGAGGGGACATATATGAAAGTCATAAACCAAAAAGGCAGCTGCAAATGGAAACAGTCACATTTCCTTTGGGCCCAGTGTCAGCAGTCAGCAAAGACTTTCTGTGAAAGAGAGCACAGTGGTTTCATCAGCATAAATAAACCTCTAGACAAGAGACAAAATCATTACTATTATTTAGCAAACCCTTATTCTAAATTGAGTATCAATCTCCTCTTGGACAAATTTACCACTACACTCTGAAATGTAGCCAGGCTCAAATTCTCCCCATTTCTTAAGTTGATTTCCTGGTGCTTCACCTACATAGGCACTTTTAAGTATAGAGATGAATGGAAAGTGTTGTAGAGATCATGTGGCTCAGTGGCTGAAGAGTATGGCTAAGAGGTAATGCCTTCTCCTGCCACTCTGAGCCAATCCCATAAAAACACATCAGTCCACCCTCTCAGCCTTGCTATGGTGGCTGCAGGTGAGCTGGCCCAGAGTTGCAGAAGAAATAATCTGCATAAGTGAAGGCAGTTTCTTTTCACAAGCTCAGCATGTGCAAGGAGCATCTACAGCACGGTGGAGCTCAGATATATGCAGCTGGTGACATCAGCACCGCCCCACTAACTTGGATTCCCCTCTCCTGGTGCAGTACTGAGCCACACCGGCTAACTCAGGACCCACTTTGTCTGGTGGTCATACCCCTGAGGGGCAGAAAACCTGCAAAGAGATGATGTGTGGAGTAGAACCCACAGGTTAGCCCTGAAGGATGCAGATGACAAGATATTCCTTTGGGAGACTCATGTAAGTGAATGGACATCCCTGAATGAGAGACAGCACAGGGAAGATGAGCTGTAGATTCTCCAATCTCCAAAGGGAGATTGGCAGTTGATATTTTCACTTCTGCCCATTCATATGGGCACAATAAATTTCACTCTATATTCCTTCGGCTGTTCAGGAGCAATACATTTCCCAGGAGCAGTGGGATTTAGAATACCTCTGGAAACATGGGTTCAGCAATGACTGGTTCGATAGAATTACATACAGCAACAACAACAACTAAAGCCATTTCGCAGCTTCTGCAGAAGCCTCTTGGCAATGCTGTGGCCGCT
>VWZY01006230.1:84457-125643 GCA_013399075.1 Chloroceryle aenea | reverse complement strand
GTATATGCATTTGCCATTTCATTAAAAAATTTTGGTCCTTTTTTTTTTTTTTTTTTTTTTAACACCAGTATGCCTTGGGGAGCTGTCTGTCCTGTGTCCTTATTCGGAGCTTTAGGCAGATTGCAAAGTAGGGCTGTGCCTGTGTGCTTGAACACAGCAGAAGGTTGCTATTGTGGTTTCCAGTCCTTTGGCATCCTGGGACCAATACAAGAGCAGCTGTGAAATACTGTCTGAACAATGGCTAGAGCCTGCAGATATCTAAGGGATCCTGTAGCATGCTTTTTATTGTCACTTTGTGCAAGTAAAAGAACTATGTGAAAATCTCTGGAAGAGGTGTGATTCCTCCTGTTCTAAAATAGGCTCCTAAACATGTCTCTTTTCTGGCTTGACAACAGAGGCAAGTTGGGATGTGCTGTGATGTGGTCCTGAGCATTCTGTACAGAAGAGGGTGCAGCGTGCCTCTCTCACCCAGCTGCACTCCCAGGTGCTCTAGCACCAGGACTTGTTGCCTTATCTGAGCATGTTATTCCTCCTGAGACACCAGGGTCACCAGCTTAGATATGGCATCTCACCAGTGCGCATGCACTGCTTCCCAGCTCTTGTGTGGCTGCACCATGGGGATGCAGCAGCATGCCTGGAACTGGCAGCCATCATGGCTGGTCCCTTCCCTTCTTCAGCACTCCAGGTCTGAAGGTAGGATTAAAGTGAGGAGTGGTTTAAGGTCAGCTACAATGTCCAGGGGAGCAATTAATGTTTCTGGATATGTTCATAATTACGATGATGTATGAATAACAGGCACTGTCTCTTTTGCATGCAGCATCCATTCAGAGCTGAAGTTACAGTAAAAGCAGAAGGCAAGGAGCTCATCTTGGAACTGGAGAAGAATGCGTAAGTGTGCTTGTGCCTTGCATTGTGGTCTCCCTAAAATAATGAATAAGGATTACAGTGAAGTCAACAGGAAAACCTCCACTTCAGCAGGGTTTTGATAAAGACAGGATGAGGAAGTCCTTTTATGGATTTCAAGGTTATTCCAGGTCTGAGTCCCCACTGATGTTAATCATCCAAGCAGCGCTGAATGCAACAGCTTTGTCAGCAAAAAGCAGACAGTGACCTGGCCCTCAATGTGTAAACTTATTTTCGTGTCAAAATTCTTAGCTACATTAACTAGAAGGTGTTGCTCCTATGAAGTGCACTATTTACCAAATGGCTCAATGCTTTAGAGTCAGTGTGGCTCTAACGAAAATTTCATTTGCTGTGAGCTGCAGAGGTCCTGTTCCATTTCCTACGAGAAATGAACTGGCAGTTTCAATTCCATTAGTACTCTTCATGCTAAAGTAGACTGAAAAAATGCCTTTGCATTAACTGAAATGTGACCTCCTCTTAGACATGATATAGTAATGCTGTGTGATGTGTGTTGAGTTCAGCTGAAGCTGAAGGACATTAAGGTAGGTAGAAGGATTCTGGTCTGGTGGCTGCTCCAGAGGCTCTCTGCACTGTGAATACTTTAGTTCCCAGTAGTACAGCAGCTGCTGGAAACTTATCTACAAGAAACTTGTCTTTTCTCAGTAGTCCACTTGCATTGTTGATGTTTTATTTATGTTTAAGCGGGTCCGAAGAGTTATCTATGGAAACACAACAAAATATTTGTCTACTAGAATCAGTAGGAATAATAACCTTGGAATAATAACCCTCGTTATATTTTAAATGTATTCTGTGGACACCCCAAACACAGAGCTTGAGCACTCAGCTTTCCCCCTGAAAGAGTGAAATGTCAGAAGGTCTTATTGGTTCTGATGGCAATGCATAAACTTAAATGATAGAGTGTTTTGGAGGAAAACCAGATTTTTCTTGGCACTGTCTGATGTAAAATTGAAATATGATGGTTGATGAAAGGTGAGTACAACCTACAAGGTATTTTCTATAATAGGCCCATAAGTTGTGGGGAGTGCTGAAAAGCTGAGTACATTCCCCAGGCAGTCATGCACCTGTGTAGATCTAAACAGAAAGACCTATAAATTCTGTCTGTTTTGGCATCTCTCATCTGAGAGAATACAGAAGTGGTAGATGAGACCAGACAGCATAAGGACTGCTAACTCAGCCCTGTCTAATGGGGGAGAAGTAGCTGTTGCTGACAACAGTGGTCAGCAATGAGTGTCTGAGCCGAACCTGAAAGCACCATAACTGGTAATGCTACTGGGGGTCTCCTTTGTGGTGGAAGGACAGTCAGGTCTTGTCTATTCTGCAATTGCTATGCAAAGGTGAATTTATTTCTGGCCCAGTAGAAGCTGGTAAGAGCAAGGTTCCTTGCTGTATTAATCCATTTGTGCTCTAAGCACGATGATGTCACCTCCAGGTGCCTTGCGGGAGCGGCACTGTGCTATTTCCAGTGCAAACAAACTCATTGCTGGTGTTAGTAAACAAAATTATAATAATAGAAGGTTTCTATTGTGTTTATTTCCTGAAGTGCATTTTCATTCATTAAGATGTATACACACAGGCTTAAATGTGTGCACACACTTCCACTGTGGGATGAATTGCCCTACTAAGGCTGGTGAATTGCAGCAGGTGGGTTTGAGTTTATTTTTATTTTTTGTGGAAAATGCAAGTGATTCATAGATAGCAGTGCTTCACATGGGAGTCTTGCCAGTTTCAAGTCCATGTTCAAGAAGGGTGATGGTACAATCTCAAAATGCAAGTCTGAACTTGATTAGGTGAGAGAGTCTGGAGAGCCACCAATTTCAGACACTTGTGATGGTGCAGAAGTAGTGTAGAGACACTCAGATTAAAAGGGAAATGATGACACAAGAAAAAACATGAAGTTCCTGGTAGCCCAGTGGATGCTGTAATTATCAGCAGCCGTAGAGCTCTTCTAAGTGGAAGCATACTGCTCCTCCTTGTCAAAACATTTAGCAAGCCTGTCTTCTCAGGTTGTTTCTGCCCAGCACCCTGGAGCTCACCACTGCTATTGCTTATCTTATAGAGGAGCCTGAGGTCCTAGTTTAGGTTTGAGTAGTCACAACATCAGGGACTTCTCCAAATTGTTTCTTGGGCACCCAGACAGTAAGAGAGCAAGTGGAATCCCACAAGTGGGAAGTATCTCTTCAAAGCTGCCTGCTCCTGGTTTCAAGTGCACATGAAAGTGGGTATAACAGAATGGCAACTTTAAGAAAGGTACTTGGGACTTTTTCAATTAAAATAAGCCCCAGAGTTCAGGATGCAATTCAGAGGAGCTTCTGGAAAACAGCTTTGCTGCTGAGGTTAGTGATCTGTCCCCCTCTGTCCCCAGGCTCAGCCCAGGGGTATAAGCACATTCACCTAGCTTGTGTTTTACTCTCATATCTACATCCCAGACTCCCACCACTCAAAGCATGAAACAATTGGCGTAATTCAGGTCTGGTTGGGATATAATTTACTCAGTAGTTCCCATAGCTGGAAAGGAGCTATGCCAAGCTAATGAAAGTGTTCTAAGTGCTGTTAATGGTGGATTAGGCAGCCTCATTACACTTGCATCACTCTCCCTGTGGAGAGACAAAGCTGGTGAGAATCTGAACTTGCTATGAAAGGGGGAAGAAAAAGAGTCATAATCTGTACAACTTCAGTAGGCATACACTGGCTTTGAAAGAAATGTGCTGTTTTCAATATGTGGAAGAAATGTTCACACCAAGCTTGTGATTTCATATCCCATATGAAAAGGACATTGTGTACATGCACAGAGGTGAAACACAGAGATTGCAGATCTTTCTTCAGAACTGTGCACAACTCTGTATTTTGTAATAAGCTTAATACACATCTGAGTTTGTACTTCATATATCTACAATTATTGCATTAGCAGTAAACATAATATTGCATTATTTCCTGTTCAGGAGTTTGATAAGAAGGCGGAACTGTGCTGTAGTTCCAAGCAGAGTTCACAACACTAGTTGACATTTCTGAATAATGATAAAAGTATATCCCCCAAATGACTCAATCTTGTTTCAAATGATTCAAAACCATGTCCTGCAGCTGCAGGATTGGAAAGCTCAAAGCTACACAAACAACAGATATATGGAGAGATGCCTATAAAGCTTTAAATTTGGCTGGGGCTTAGGAGCGGAAGAATCTGAATAGAAAACTTTGGATGAAAAGTGACTTTTTTAAAAGGCATTTGCTTTGTTAATAAAAAGCAGCTTTGAGCCAAGCAGGGAGGGGATGCTGAGACGCTCTGAATGTGTGTGGCAGTGCTGCCTGGTGTGAGCTTTTTCCCTCTAGTGAAGAGGAGAGGTCATATTTGCACAGCAGGAACCTGCATGGAACTTGTCTTCTTACCTGAGTGCAGGGAAAGTATCAACAAGACTTTCCTCCCTTTTCCTCTTTGTCCCTCTCATGGGGAGAGCAGACTTGGAAAGGTCTACTCAGCTGCAAGGGGTAGCGGAGGCTTCTCCAGAAGTCACTTTCTCCAGGGGATGTCCCTGCCTACATGAATCCCACAGGCAGTGCAGGGCATGGCTTTGTGTTTTGGCTGCCACCCACCTGCAGCAGCCATGACAGTATGGGACATGTGGTGGCAGAGCCCCAGTGAAGATGTAGAGCAGCTGGCTGCACATTGCAAACAAAGTCCAAAGCTCATTTGGTACATTTTGGACCTCAGGAGCAATCCAGAGTTATTTTTAGAGAACTGGATCTGATAGGGAACAGTATTATTTCCAGTCTCTTCGGGCCCTACCTGGGTATGCAACAAGCACTCCAGCCCTTCTGGATGCTCTCAGCACTGTGGTAGGAGATCTGCATGTCAGCTGTATTTCACTGTTTCTTGCTTTTGCCCATTTCCAGGGCCTCTTGAACTGAGTGAGAATGAGGGGATGTTGCTGCCCACCTCTGAGCAGCAGGATATATAAGATTGTTCCACTAATGGGCTATGCATCATCAGTGTCTAATTTGCTTCCTGCATGGGGAGGGGGGAAGGGTCATGTAAAGGAGGGAAATGGAGTTTATCTTGCTCTGCTGTCTCTTGGAATCATCAGAAAAACAGGGTTGGGACCTGAAAAGCCATAGCTGCTTTTCAGCCTCCTGATTCCCTTGGGATATTCATCTTTTTCTCTGTATGGGGCGAGGAGGAAGAGATGAGGAAATGAAGCCCTTTAAATCTTTTTCTCCTTGACTCATTATCAGCCCGTTTCCCATTTATTTCATTTCCTTTTTTCTCTCCAGGACACTTTTATGACTCCCATTGGTAAGACAAGGGCTATGTGACAAATTTTGCTTGGGTGCCATTACATTATTTACACAGTGAATGTCACAGGTGACAGAAGGGGATGGAGAGTCTTTAGCCTGTGATATTTTCCAAGGTAATGCAAATGGCTAGTTTAGTTCCACCACAATAGCTGGGAAGCTAGTTTTTCCTTCCAAACTTCTTCTGTTCACACAATAAACATGTTCTCAGATATGTCAGCAAAGGCTCTTGTGGAAGGGAGCTTAAGATCTCCAAGCTTCATCTGGATTAAAGTCATCAAGAAAAAAATAATTTGGACTTCATTAATTTTATGAAGTGCCAGGTCTTGTCTGGAGGATTCCAGAGAAGTGAAATCTCCAGTTTCCCACTAGTGGTGGATGTAGAAAACAGGCCTGTTTGCTTGTGTTGTCATGGGTCGTCTGTTGGTGGTGTTCAAAATAGGGTCACTTTGCGTTTCAATAATAAGTTCTGACTTTAGGGAACATTTAAGTGACTGGGAGGTGAGGGGGCATGTTCCCCTTCCTACTCTACTTGGATCCTGTTGACAAGCAGTGGAGTGGGACCACAAATTGTAGATGGAAAACTGATGTCTAAACTTTCTGGGGAGAATCAATTCCCTCCACCCCCAGATGCTGGCAGCCTGACTGGATAAATTTATTGCAGTTTGGGGAAAGGGACGGGGGAAGAGATGTAAGAGATTGCTGGATTTGCTTTTCTTGGTCCCATGGCTAAAAATTAAGAATCAATGTTTCTCACAAGAGCTTCATGGACCATTTAGCTTTTGTTTCTTGGGAGGAAATAAAAATTGTTTGTCTCTTAGATACTCATGGGTGTTCTTAAATTGGCAGCTGTCCATGCAAATCAGCTTCTCTGTAAAATGATCCCAAACAAAGTTGCTCACGGGACCAAATTATAAACAAATCTCTCTTGCTCCAATTAGCAGGAGCACCAGTGTGCTACTGGGACCCTCCCAGTGCCTATGGGTGATGTCTCCCTGATGGAGCCAAACATGTTCACAATGGTCCTCTGGGATGGAAGGCTCTGAGCCCCTCTGAGGCTTGTGCTAACAAGTGATGTTTCACAGGCGAGGAAAAAAATGCTCTCATTTATCAGGAAAAGAGGGGAGAGCTTCTCCAGAGCAGCTGGGAAATCTGCACTTCCTCAAATGAATGTGGCCATTCAAGAAAGGTCCCAGCTTTCCTTCTACTGTGTTTGGGAGTGTTTGAGTGTGCTGTGCAGCTCCTCTACCCCCACTGCTTTGCTGTGGTTGTCAGATGAGCTGGAGGCCACGCTCTTGCACTGTCCCTGAGTGCCACAGAGGCAGCTGCCCACCAAGAAAGCAGGGTTTTGCCCTGTGTCCTCAGCCTGCCTCTCCTGTTGAATGCTTTCAGCTCATGTGTGATGTGACCTCCCTGGCATGGCATCTTGGTGTGCCAAAACAGAGCCACGCTGCCCTATAATGTCAGGTCTGCATGGCAGGGCCCTTCCAGGGAGCAGCACAGTGGCGTGAGGAGCAGGGGTTTGTTTCAGACAATGATATCATTGGCAGTCTGGAGCGGGACCAAGATCGCTCCATGTCGATCATCATCAGAAACAGTTTCAAGCCATCTGTGCATTATGGCACCGAGCCACTCTTCCTTCGTGTGGCTTCCTCGCTTGTATTTAACCCGTCTCCCAAGGCTTTCTACAGAACAAATCCTGCCAAGAGCAGGCTATCCCACCCTGAGATGGATCATAGGGAACAATTGATCTTGCTGAAAGCTGGTCACTGTTGGAAAGGTGAGGGCTTCTCTAGAGCATCCTGAGTGCTCGTGTGTAACCTACCCTGGCCTCAAACAGCTCCTTATGGCTGCAGCTGTGACTGAGGTTTAGCAAAAGAGACCGCTTCCATCCAAACCCAGCTTTTCTTCTGACTTCATCAGTTCTTTATGTTGATAACTTCTCTGATGAGGGATTCCACAGTGCCTTTTAGGAAGATGATGTGTGCTAACAGTCTGCCAGCTGCCTGACTTGCTCTCAGAAGCCTTTAAATGATGTTATTTTGCATCCAAACTTTTGCAGCTTCATTTTGAGCTGCTGGAGAGGTAGCCACAGAGACACATAACATAACAGAGAAGAAAGGATCAAATCATGCTGTTTTTTTACTAGGCTTTCCTTTGCCAGCAACAAGATGAGCTCTGTCCTCTTCTGGAAGCAGTGAAGCAGGTCTGTCAGCACTTTACAGGGCTGGGCTCCACTGGAATCAACCTGGCAGTGATGCTGTCCTGAAATGGTGGCAGATAAGGTTTTGGGGTATGTGTGTCTTACTAATCTCTCCTGTTTATCCAACAACTGGTACACATGGAGAAGAGGGAGAAGACTGTCTGGTAACTGGTGCACTCTGAGGTAGAAAGAAGGCTTCTGTTCTATTTATTTACATCTTGGTGGAAAGCTCAATGATAGCTGAGGAATTGAGATGGGCTGGGAATGAGCTTTCACAGGCTCAGTGAGATAGCACCCTGATGGTGTTGCAAGATGTCCTGTTGTTTTTCCTCTTTCTTCACTGTCCTCCCCATTGCACATCATGCAATGCACTGTGATAACCCTTAACATCAGTGCTGCAAGAGCCCCAAGGCTCCCCTGCATTATGGCAGGGAAGGGTCTTCAAAACAGGACTGTTTCAAGCTCAGAGTAAGAATCTGGACTTTACACAGGGAGCCTGCGATGCAGGATAGGAGTCAGCTAGTGGAGAGAGGCTTCAAAGTTGTGACGTGGCACTGCTCAGACAGGTGATGCATGCTTTCAACTCTGTCAAGAATCTCTAAAAATTCAAGCAGACTTCTCAGCTCCATAATCCATCCTAGAAGGTGCTAGTACCCGAGTCTGCAGGTAGGAAGACACGTGCACACACCTTGTGCTGTGTGGCATCACCCTGTGCCCTGAAACCTGCTGTGCCAGGCTCTGGTGCTCAGCATGGCCCATCTTGGCACTCTCCATGGGTGGCAGCACCATGGAGCTTGGCAGGAGTCAAAACACTGAAGAGTTTTATGGTCAGCGCTGGAGGAGGAGAGATAAAATAGCTATTCATAGTGAAAGCTTTCCAAGAATAAAGGAGCAGGAAGAAAACATAAGTGTGCTTGTTTGGGAATGAAACAAGTAGGCTGTGCAAGCCTCAGCTACTGGAAATCCATGGGCTGGTGTCTAATTCTGGCTTTAGTAGCACTGGGCAAATGCACACTGGTTTACTGTCTAGTCTCAAGATGACAGTCTTACACAGACCAGATACCTGCCAGGGCACGTTGCTCAAGGCAATTTCCTGTGAGTTAATGCAATCTGTTGATTAAACTTTTTCTTCTTGCAAGCCTCATGCTGAGCAAGCTACAGCAGTCAGGGAGATGAAGGAGGTTACTTTCTGTGGGATGGTGCTTCCGTGCTTATCTTCAGTTTACAGACCAGAGATAGCTGAACACAGCAATCTCACCTTCTGATCACTGTCAGGATCTGGTGATGGAAATTAACACATCAGAAGGAAACAAAATGAGCTTTCCTGGGCTACACTGAACTTTGAAAGTGGAGAAAAAAGCTGTTGTATTCCTGACATCAGATGCTATCAAATACAACAGTGGCATATGGTTTTGTCTGACACAGCCATTGGTTCTTGTTCAGGTGTCTGAGCCTTTACATGCTGAATGGGGGAAGTGCTTTCAAACGCTCTGGTAAAAGGTTGCATTTCCTGTTGCTCAGGCCTAATTTAATTAGATATCACAATCATTCAATCCCTTATTTAAACAGAAAGGCTTTCAAGGTAGATTAAACCTGACTGCTGCATACCAAAACCAAGGCAAATGGAAAAATCTTTGGGTTTGCATCTGATGCAGCTTTTGTCATCCAGCCTAAAGGAATCAAGCAAAGACAAGAAGAAAAAGTTTTCTTTCATGGAGGTCACAGTTCAAAAACTCTTGTGCATGAAATGCAATATACAGAAGTTCAGAATGTCTGAACTGCAGCTGCTGTGTTGCTGGCATCATACTGTGCAGGTTGCATGTGGCATCCTTGTGGCGTGGCAAGTGCAGCACTTTGGTGGCCTGACAGCACATGGTGTTGCTGCAGAAGTTTGTTTCATAGATGGCCGTGTTCTGTGATCCTTCTCCAAATTTTTGGAAGTGAGGATATTGTTACAAAAAGCTGTTTTAAACCTACATTTTATGGCTGCTGAGATGGACGCAGGATATGACCTTCTTGGTTTGACCCAGATTTTGACTTGCTGTACTTTTTCACATCACTGTTTAGAAAATGCAGATGTTTAAAAAAGAAGGGGAAGGCTGTTTCCTCTGGAACAAAATCAAAACGCTTACTATTCAGTGCACAGGAGCTCCTTTTATAGACTTAGTCTGATCCTGGGCTGAAGACAGGGAGAATATTGTCTATATGAGGGTGACACAAACAAATTCAAACTGGAGAATGAGCTTTTTCCTAGGACAAAGATGTGAAACGGCTTTTGGGCAGAAGTTGAAATGCACATTGGTTTATAATTGTACTCAAGTTTGCATACTGGAGAGAGACTGGATTTGAGCTGAGAACTCGCACCAGTGTCCATATGTATCCTGAACTGGCCTATGGTGTGCTTGCTATACTGGACTTGGTGCTTTGAATCTAATCCCTGTCTATCTCGGGCATAACTTGGCAGTAGTAAAGGAAACTGCACAGAGACGTACCAATTAAGAGACAATGATGGTGTTGGGTTTCTGGGTGTTTTTCTGAGTCCTCACATAAAAATAGAGTTATTCACTTGCAGATGTTGGAACAATCTCAGTGCCTAATTAACTCGGGGACAGGCTTTCCTTTATTGTTTTAATTTAATAAATGGCTTTAAAGAGCACTTAGGAAGATGTGTTGCTGTCCCCTTTCAGAAGTGGATGTGCTCCATGAGAAGTACTCACCTCCTACCAGTGCAGCAGATAGATGGATGTGGCAAGGTCATCTATGCTTGCACCTCCTGACCCTCTGTCATCGCGGTGCACTCTGCACAGCCCGTGGCACCCATCCTGCAGCAACTCCAATGCCTCCTGTGCCACCAGGAAGCCAGTAGCTGCTCCCTCCCTGAGGGCAGAATGTTAACAAGGGCCTTGGAGATGGGAAGTGCTGGTCTGGAGCAGAATGCAGAGATACAGCACAGCTGGTTTCCTGCAAATACCTGTCTCCTGCCTGCCCTCTCCATGCTGTTGCAGCTGTTTTTGCATTATAAGTAGTAAACAGTGACTGCCCTAGGCCTACAGTGGTGGTTCACATCAACAGGAATATTGGTACTGACTTCAGAAGGAGCTGGACCTAGCCATTTTTTTAGCACATTTAGGGAGCAGAAATCCAAGTCTAAAGAAAGATCTTATTGTCTTTTTTTTTTCCTCTCTCTTTTCTTTCACTGTCTGCTGTGGCTGCAGAAACCTCTTTGCTCCAGGCTACACTGAGACTCATTACAGCCAGACTGGACAAACCCAGACCAGCTCTCTGACCCAGATGGTGAGTGCAGGGAGCACTTTCCTTCCCACTGTGTGCAGGGGAGACAAGGTGGGGGACCTAGAGATGTGGGGGAGCTTCCTTCTCCCAAGACTTTTTTTCAGGCCACAAGTCCCCACAGCTTTAAGCTGAAGCAGGGGCAGTCCAGCTTTCTGACCTTAGGGGTTCCAGTGGGAAAGTGTCTTCTCCCTAAAATCGTAAAAATATCTCACTTTTGCCCAAGCTCTGTTATGAGAGCCAAGGTCATCTGCCAGCTTTTCTCCTCACTCTCTGGATGCTGCGGAATCATTTATTCCTCCTGCTCCTCACTGTCATGCTTTTAGTTTTGTCACTGGATAGTCCACACTGAGGACATTCCCAGCTTTTGGGAAAACCAGCCTGAGTAAGCTGGCTCCTGTTCAGTAAAAATCCCATAAATTATTGATCTCATGCAAGCTGTAGCTGACTCTCCACTGCAGTGGCACAAAGATGTGCATTGGTTGTGATGCAAAAATAAGAGATTAAAACCCCATGAGATCATCTTTACTAATTCTGCCCTGGGCAAGGGGAAGGCATGTGATGAATATGTTGGTGTTTTTGCCCCAAAGCCTCCTTGTCCCTGCCAGAGGCTGCCTTTGTCTTGTCAGGAATCCCCAGACAGGGACTTCCCCGCTGCCTATGGCATCACCCTCTCTAGGGTTGAAGGCACATTCTTTGGGGCCTGACCCAGGGCAGCTGCTATTGATAGGCAGCTCCCATTACAGGCAGAAACAGGCAGAAAGCTTTGCATCTGCCTTAATGCCGCAGCCATCTGAGTTGCTTCCTTGGGGATTCAAAGCTCTGAATTTTTACTGGCAACAGGAATCTATTTGATGCACTTGCACAGGCCACTCATGGCAGCTGAAAGGCCAGATTTCGATAGAGACTCACAGAGAGTTAGTTATAATAGTCAACTGCCACATGCAGTGGAAAGAGAACAGTTACCAGAATGTCAGTGGTACTTGTGTGGGACTCAGTGATGCCTAAATATAGCACATTTATGCTCTGAAACTGCAGTGCCAACCCTGCTCCCCTCTGCCTTCCAGGACCACTGCTATTACCATGGGATCGTGCAGGGCTGGGAGCACTCCAGTGTCGTGGTCAGCACATGTCGAGGGCTGCGGTAAGTGCCTGGTGATGCTGGAGCTGCAGGACTGCCTCTCCTCAGCTCCTTAACATGCTGCCATGCAAGATCTGCTCCCCACCAGCCTGGCTGCCGTATTTCTTTCTGGGCAGATAGACCTGTTCTCAAATGTCACCCAGCCAAGAGTTCTGGTCATAAAAGGGAATGTGTCAGGGGAAATGCAGAAATGTGAGTATCATTAGTAACTGTGGTTGCTCTAGCCAGCTCATAGATTCCTTAGGCCTTTGTGCTGGCAACATGGATTTGTGCAATAAACAAAACTAACTCAGGAGTCCAATGGATCAAAAGACTCTTGTTAGTGACTTAGGGCTTCATCCCTTATAGAGAAAGGGATAGGACTCACTATGCCCCAGCACAGTACTCTAATGCAGAAACCAGCTCCTCCCAGCCTCTAACAACTGGCAAGTTTTTGTGTGCCTTCTGAGGAAATGTCTTCAAGTCTGAACTTCTTCTTCATTCATTTACACCAGCTCAGAGTTTGTTTCCAAATCACTGCATGGGCTTTGTTGCTATTAGTGGTCATCTGCTCTCAAGTGCTGATTGGAAGCTGTGCTGATGGGACCAGCTCCAGCCAGGAAACAGCCCATGCCAAAGCAAACCTGAGACATCTTAAGTGGATGTAGCACAGGCCAAAGAGCCCAGTGAGATAAACAGGAGAGTGCAGCCACCTGTGGCTTGCAATAAATAATCCAAAAGCAAAAGTAGTCATAGGCATGCCTTGCTTCTGCAAGCCCTTCCAGCTGCAGAGGAGACAGAGATGTCTCAGTGTGCATATGCAGTAGGATTCTTGCACCTCTGAGCTGTCAGCGTGTGCTGGCAGCTCCTCAGCATGGTTTTATAATCGCTGGGAAGGCACAGGATCTGAGCACATGTGGCTGTTTCTACTCTGAGCCTACACAGGGTGGCATGCTGCCTGTCAAGCCACACATCTTCTAGTGGCCATCAAATGTAGATTTTCAGCTCTACTGGCTGTAAATGCTCATTGAAAAAATCAGAACCATATGGCTATATGCGAGTCCCAGAGAGAACTGTGGTTTTCTCTATTGACAAACAGTCTTCACATTGTTTAGGTCAGTTCTGTTAAAGACAAATTTCTTTAATTGCTTGACAAGCTTCCACTGCCCATAGAAAAAACTGCACTTAAAATAATCAGGACTTCTCAGATTAACACTGTTGCAACACATGCTCCAGTAGCCCCTTAATTTAATGTCTGAGTCCCACTAAATATGTTTTAATATATGCAAGCTCAGGGATTTCCCCCCTTAGAACTATTAGAAATATTCCCATCCTTTTTATTAATGAACTGAAAGACCTGGTAAAGATAAGTGCCTTGCTGCGGCCAGATGGTAACTCAGCAGCAGAAGGATTTGTCTCTGGTTGCTGTGATTGTAATTAACTTTCCCTTTTATCGCTTCCTGTTTCAACAGAGGACTTATCGTATTGAACAGCAATTCCAGCTATATCTTAGAGCCGGTTCCTGACAGCCCAGACCAGCACTTGATCTACAGGTTGGAGGACCTGAGGTTGCAGAGAGGAGCCTGTGGCTACCAGGACACCGGGGACACAGCTGAAGACTGGCTCAGGGACTTCACAACTGGAGTTAAACCACCCCTCCAGCGGGTGAGCAGGGCTTACACTGGGGTCAAGCATTAACCACCTGTCCCAGGCCCAAGGGATTCAGAAAGTAAAATGAAGAATGTTTAAGAGGGTTTGTAGCAAGATGATTTCCAAATAAGGGTTCCAGCAGGAAAATAAATGAGTATTGGGGAACATTGTGTAGCCTGAGGAATTTCATCTGTTCCTGCACAGGTTTGGGGGTCTGATAAATGAACAAATGGGAGGGATGAGGACAGCTATGTGCACACTTGTGGTAGCTAAACTGACTTGTGTTGGCACAGGCCATCACATCTGGAGGTCCTTGTGTGTGATGGGGTGGATAGCCAGTAAAAAACAAACTGGGAAAAATGACCTGTACTTATGCTTTGTGAAGTGTTTCTTGGTGGATATTGGGGAAGTAACCTGTGTTGCTGCTGCTGCAGGTGAAACGGGAGACTCCGCAGGCTACGAAGTATGTGGAGCTTCTGCTTGTGGCTGATTATGCAGAGGTAAGAAATGGAATCATGTTTACACCAGCTGAGAACTGGGCCCAGAGCGAGTATCTCACCTGCAGCACACCCTGGTGTGGGGAGGGCAGCTGTATCTCAACAGGTTCCCTCTTGCCATCCCAACAGTCCTACGCCCACCAGCAGACAGGGAGAGCTGTGTCTTGGTCACTTTCTTCCTAGCAGCCATGACCCCTGTACCACCACTGTCAGCTGCTATTGGCCAAGGGAATGATACAAGTTGTGATTAGGTTGAAGGACTAGGGTTGGATGTCAGTTCTGGTACCTCTCAAGGTACCAGTGGTCAGCCCTAGCTATTGATGGGAGAGACCACCTTCAGCCTAGGATGGCTTGTGTGTTTCCAGGAACAATGTGCATATAACTCTGCAGTACACTTAATCTCTAGAGAATATAATGGTGATTATCCTTTGCTCTGAGCTGATAACAGATATATAAATAGACATTTTTAAGTTTCCAGATCATAAAACAAGGCTGGAAGAGACCCAGTGAAGTCATCAATTCCTCCCCATCCCCAGCTTGGACAACATGCCAGGCATACTTACTGACAGTGCAAACCACATGGTGTTTTGATGATCATTTAATCTCTAGCACAGACAGGAGTCAGGCTGGTCCTGTTCATAATTTACAACTTGGAGCTCCATTAGTGAGATCCACAGAGTGCTCTGGTCTATATAATTTATTCTGAACAAAATTAAAGAGGCAGAACCTATTTCAGTTTCTCCATTAGGTACCAGGAAACTGGAGAAACTATGAGGAAATACATTGTACCCAGGAACTGCCATATGTTGCTCACCATTTGACTAGACAAGCTGGAGTAGACACCCTCACAGTGTCATCCTTAACTGCTCTTACTTCACTGCCTCCCTCACTGGAAAAAAAAGTCCCAGGTTTTGTTGTCTGTTAAACAGAACCATAAACTTTTTGCTTCTTTAATTCCTTGAATCAAACGGTTTGCTAAAATTAACTCATTAATTGCTAAGTGTTTTAAAGAGGCAAATTCATTGTATGAGTGAGATGTGATGAGCACTACAGCAGCTGTGACCTCAGACATGAAGTCATATTACTGCGTATTTTACCTGGAAGATGTGCCAGTTCTTTGTCAGCCCCTGTCTCTGGATCTGATAAGTTCAGGTGGCTCCACTGTGTTACTACTGTTACTTGAGTAACATGGTGGCAGTGGTGTCCCAGGGTTGAATTCTCAATATACATGTATGGGTGGACTTGTAGTCAGAGGTACAGTGAAGGAAGGCTTTGGGTCTTCACTTCAGAGTAATGTGACTTGTTTTAACATATTTCAGCTCTTCCTAATTGTCTTTATGCTGTCTGATGTGTTCATTTTGTTCAGTTTCAGAAACATCACTTCAACATTGAAGCAACAAGGCTTAAATTAATAGAGGCTGCTAATTATGTAGATAAGGTGAGAACAGGTTTTTTGTGAACCGATGAAAGCAAAGTCAAAGTGTGAATTATGAGAATGAATGGTGACTAAGGAAGAGTGCATTCTTGGGAGAGAGAATAATGTTTTGCGAACTCTCCCCAGTGACCCAGGGAGTGGAGAACATCTGAAAAACAATTCTGTTTTTGGACATAACGGTCAGGGTGGGGGAACCTTCAGTCCTTACTTGGAAGTCAGTGTGAGCGTCTCTGTGTTTTAATACATCTCTGCATTAATTGTGTTACCTAAACAATGCTTTATGACAAGGGACTAAGGTGTTCACTTCACATTGTAGAAATCTTGGCAAGTAGAGCTGTAAGGAGCCTACAGAGGCCATCCTTGCAGTGGTGCTCAGTACTGCTGAAGTAAACACTACTTTTCAGATCTACTACCTTCATATTCCCCTTCTCCCCTTAAACTCTTTTCACCGCTCCCTTCACCCCGCCACCCGTGAAGACTTGCCATTTGTACTTGACATGGGAAGCAGATTATTTCCTTCCTCTTTTCAGGAATTTTGACTTCTCTTAAGATAATCATGATGTCAGTCTCTAGTCTTTGTTTCTCTCTTTTGCATTCATTTGAAAATGAAAGCAGTGTCTCTATTTCAATTGAGTTAATTGAGTTCAGGTTTGTGGGTGGGTGGTGCACATTTCTCTCTTCAGAGCTAAATTGCATTTCCAGTGGGAACATCTTCTCCTGGACATGTGTATCTCTAGTAGCATTTAGCAGGATTTATATTAAAGATTTAAAACACAGTAAAATAAATCGGTGGTGCTCATTTTGTTATCTCTTTTCCTTTCGGTATCTTAGTTTTACAGATCCCTGAATATCCGGATTGCCTTGGTAGGGCTGGAGATCTGGAATAATTGGAATAAATGTGATGTAACTGAGAATCCCTACTCCACTCTTAAGTCCTTTCTGGCCTGGAGCAGCAAGGAGAGGGTGTACAGAAAACATGACAATGCCCAACTAATCACGTAAGTTTATTTCTTCTGAAATTACTTGTTTCTGACAAGTGGGAAGGAAATAAGGGTGTAAGATGATATTGTTCTGAAATTCAGAGTGGCAGGCTTTTGTAGCGGCTGCTCGGTCAGCATTGAGCTCTGGCACCCAGGGCATAACCACATTAGGAAAAATGGAAGGCCCAGGCCATGCAACAGTCTCAGTTCAGGTGTATCAAAGTGCATTGGCTTTGTTGTGTGTGCACATCACAAGCAGCTGTACATGATGTGTCACAGCTATATGTACAATTTCAAGAACCATAAGCAAGCTGTAAAGGGGAACTAAGCCCTTTGGGAAAGGCATTCATTCCTAACTCATCCAGCTGAGACATGGGGGACATGGTGCTGGGAGCCACCTGATGGTTGTGACTCATCCTACTGATCTCTGTAGGGCCAGTAGCTATGGCCAGCAATGCAGATGGCATTGGAACAAAAATTTGCAGCAGCTGTTAGACCTCCTTATCTTTTCCAGGGTAATTCATTCACCAGTAAACAGTGGTGAGTGAGAGGAAAAACCTGCAGGACTGAAATGCAGACATACAATGCCTGTTCCCTTGTTTTGTTTGTTTGTTTGTGTGGTGGCTTTTTTACATTACTGTATTTCATCTTCACCTAGTCATGTCCTGAACACAATTTCCATGGCTCTCATTTTGGACATGCTGGCAGGGACAGTGCAGAATTCCAGCCCACCAAGAAGGAGCCGAGCAAGGTTGCACCTAAAAGGTGTAATCTAGTACTCTGTCAAGTCCCTGAATCCCATGCTGGCAAATATCAGGCTTAAGGTAAATTAAATATTCACAAACAATACCAAATTAAGGATCCAGAAATAGTCTTTCCTGGGCTTATTGCAAAGCTCAGCAGAAGCACTTTTTGGCACCAATATATAAAATAGGATTGAGTGATTGGATCATAAAATAAAGTGGTAGTCCAATAGTCTTCAGGTTTTGTAGCTCTGCTATAATGTCCCGTACTTGAAGGTACTGCTAAAGAAAATGTATTCACCTGGCACTGCATATGTGTAAAAAGCTATGGACTGCAGGATGCATTTCTCCATCTTGCCTTCTCAAGTGCCTCAGTGTAATTTTGTGGTCTTTCTGGGTTGATTTCAGGGGTGTGCCCTTCCAAGGCACCACAGTAGGCTTGGCTCCCGTGATGGCCATGTGCTCTGATTTCCAGTCAGGAGGAGTAAACATGGTAAGTAATTGCTAATACCAAATATGACATTTCTTGCTGCCAGTGAGTACATAGAACAGATGCCTCCTAAAGCCCAGAAAAGAATTATTCTCTCTGAAGGCCTCTAGCTCACTTGCAGGAATACCTTCAGTAGATGTAGTTTTCTACATGTAGTAATGAGACGTGCTGCTTACCCCACTGACTCAGGACGGGCACAGGTAAAATGCTGCTGTGCCTCTTTGACCTTGTACAGGATCACTCTGATAATGCAATTGGTGTTGCTGCTACCATTGCCCATGAGATGGGACACAATTTTGGGATGAATCATGATTCAGCTGGCTGCTGTACTACCCCTGCCGAAGATGGAGGCTGCATCATGGCGTCTGCAACTGGGTGAGTTTGCCTCACAGGGTCTTGTGAAGAAATGCAAAGGGCTTTGTTACAAGAGCCATGGTACAGTAAGAGCTAGAAATGCAGACTGAAGGTGGGTCTTTTGCTGCCTGTTAAAGCCATTGTGTGTACAGAGAAAATACTGCTGGGCAAACCCAGGTTTGTGTATCAGTAGCAATTTGCCAAATTCCCAATGAACTTATTTCTGCCTGAGACTGTCCTTATGTAGCATAGAAAATCTGGCAGCATTTAGAATTGGACCTCTAAACTGTCTGGTAAAAAGAAAAAAAATTCTATCTTCTGTTTTGAGAGACAGTCTCAGGACCCTTCTAACTTTTCATCTCTGAGTTTGTGTTTCCAGCTGTGTCCTACCAAATTACCCATTGCTCCAAAACAAGTCCAAAGCGTATAAACACACATTTTGCAAAACCTGAATCACCTACTGACAACAAGTACAGAGAAACATGGGGTGACCAAAATGTGTGTGACCTTGGCATGTAGAGGTTTCATTTCTGTTACACACAAGATGTACAGATAGATAGTTGATGGGGTTTCTAGAACATTTTGTGCAAAAGCTAACATGCATTATAATGTGGTAATGAAATGAAAAAGGATTGCTTCAGGAAATAACTGTTTTTTATTAAAAAGCATAGTGATAGGACTATATTTCTAAGTCAGACTGCTGTCAACTGCTTATCGTCTTGCTGCTGGGTTTCAGCGAGCCACAGAAAGCCCATGTTTAAAAGGGAAGAAATAGCTGAGAAAAGGGGAAGCGAGAGTGACTCTGGAAGTCCACAAGGATTCCAGAGCTCAATTTGGATGAGGAACCGCAACAGCTTCTATGTTTCAGTCACGTAAAATGTCAGACAAACTCATTCATGTAAAGCCACATTCCCTGTTTCCTCAAACCTTCCTCCTTGAGGTTTAGCAGGTTATAACAAAACTTTCTTCACAGATCTTCTTTTACATGCATGATTTCCTCTAAATAAGGACAAACCTTTAAGTGAGAAGTGAAAAAATAGTGTCATGGAAGTAGAACATGTAACATGAACACAAACATGCAAAGTCATTTGTAGAATGCATAAGTTCTGGCATTGTAGCAACAGAAATTAATAATTCACATAACAGAAAATATTTCATAACCTTTTAGGTAGGAAGAAGGAATTGGTTTTAGCAGTGAGATTCACAAGTAGTTATTCACAGTCTGGATGCTAGATTCTCAGGCTTCTTCAAGCAGTTAGGAATAAGCCACAGCTTCAATATTGAGCAGGGAAGGACTTGTCAGCTATCAAAGTTGAATCTAACTCAACTTATTTTATTTCATTAAAGTTTAGTTTTTAAGGCCATTATGTTACTAGACAGTCTTGCAGTGCAATCCCTCTTTATCTCCAAATGTAATCCAAATGAATAGGCACACAAAATTATGATCTACTTGAGCACAAATTCATAGACTTCAGAGAGAGACCCGTGTCCTTTGGCACTTTTCACGATTTGCATGTGCTCATTTTTTGTTTCCTAAACCATTGCCCAGATCCATCTTGACATTTTTCTACACTGTCAATATTCAGGCACCCTTTCCCCAAGGTGTTCAACCAGTGCAACAGAAAAGAGCTGGATAAGTATCTGCAGTCTGGTGGAGGGATGTGTCTCTCCAATATGCCAGATACCAAAAAAATGTATGGGGGAAAGAAATGTGGAAATGGCTACTTGGAAGAAGGAGAGGAGTGTGACTGTGGAGATGTGGAGGTAACACTTTTTCAGACCTAACCATCTGGGGTTTAGTGGGACACAATGATTGTATTGTGTGTTTTGCAAATACAGTGATGTGATATATAACCAGCTTTTGTTTGTGCAGGAGATATGCAGACCTTCCCTGTATGTAAATGTACACACAGAGTAAATCAAGGTTCTAAAGTAACATGTTTAACTAAATTCACAGTGTGTAGTACAGTGCATCCCAGAACTCAGGGATGGTGTAATCTGTGGCTGAACAGAGGTGATGAAAACTTCATTTAAAGAAGAAGAGCGATCTTAGATGTTGCATTGCTGTATATAAATTCACTTAACATCTCTGTTCTGATAAGGATGGAGCTTCTCTTAGCATTGCATCTCAGTTCTCCAAATTCATACTTTGACTAATAAGACAAAAAGGAGCTGGAATAAGCAGCCCAGACTCACCAGAATCACACCCTATAATGTCTAGTCAGTCCAACAGAAGACACAATTATGCAGTGCTGTAATTCAGCACATGCTGGGTATCATGAACATACTGAGGAAGGGAGGCTGTTAAATTTGTTTGCGTGTAATTCATCAACAGATTAGTGTTCTAGAGCATCTGCCTTTTAAACTCTTCTGCATTTCACTGTCTTCCAGGAATGCAATAACCCCTGCTGCGATGCCAACACCTGCTCCCTGAAGCTGGGTGCCGAATGTGCCCATGGCAGCTGCTGTCATGAGTGCAAGGTGGGATGTCTGGGCTTTTTGAAGTAGGGAGCGGGAATAGTGGTGTTGGAAGTGTAATGATGAAAAATGGAGGAGAAGGGGGAGCAAACACAGCCAAACATGGAGTTCAGGTCCTCACCTGCAGGCAGCATTGTCTGATTTTTAGCTACAACAGCTATGAGCGCAGTGAAACTAGTGGGGTCTTTTTTTCTAGCTGATTAATTGAATTGATTTCTGTGATAATTTAAGATGAGCTGTGAATGCTGCTGGAATGAAGTCAGGGTGCCTCTCTTAAACACATGGGAATGGGATGAATCATAATGAATATTTCTCTCCTTTGGCACTAGAAGAAGTCTAGACAGAGCTCTTAGAGCAAATACTTCCTCTGGGGGTTAGGCTGGGCTATCTTTACTCCGAACACTTTTCTTTGGGATGCGGATGAATTCCTTTAGCCCAGATGCTTGCTGAAGAAATATTACCGAAGAGGATTGTATACTAGTAACCACTATCATTTTAGTTCTCAGCTTTCCTTATAGAGGCTGATTAAAATGTCTTTCTAATCTGGGGGCCAAAGAGCTCAGGCTTTGACAACAAATTAACTCAAAACTGAAAATAAGCAAATATTTCTCTTAAGCCATTTTTGTGCATTTTGACACATTGACTGTGTGCTCTTACCGACTTACCCTGAGCATGTGGAAAATAATTTTCCAGGACGCCGTCTGGACTCACTCTTTTCACAAGAGACTGGGTAAAACCTCCTAGATGTAACTCTGTTGTGCCCTTCCATTTTCTATGTCCACAGTGGACAGGACAAGAATGAACTGGGCAAACTCATAAGCAAATGAGACCTAAGTTACTTATTAGGAAAAGTTCTCCAGCAGAAATGACAGGCAAATACTGAAACAAACTTCCCGAACAGGGAGGGTTTTGAGAATAGATTACACAAACATCTGTCAGAAAAGGTTTAGGAAAATCACATTGTACCCTAGGGTAGAGGGAGGTGGATCAATATTCCCTTGAGATCTGGCAGTGTTATTTTCTGTGCACGATCTCATTGCTACCTAGAGAAGGGGTGCAGTCATTAATTTGATTCCACACAGCTCACCCTGTTAATGAAGTTACAAGAGTCACATGGATTACTGCTGACCTCAAAAAAATTAAGATGAGATGGATGGACACACACATGCAAGATTCTTATCTACAAGATGTTGTGCAGACATGAAACTACAAATGAGCTAAGCACTAACTCACTTTTTTTCCCTTTGTACGTTTTTAGCTAATGTCTCCAGGAACTCTCTGCAGGGAAAGATCAGGACTCTGTGACCTCCCAGAATACTGTACGGGCGAGTCACCGTTTTGCCCCCCCAACTCTTACCAAATTGATGGGACTGCCTGTGATGGAGGAAGGGCCTATTGCTACAGTGGCATGTGCCTCACATATCAAGACCAGTGCTTTCAGCTGTGGGGGCCTGGTAAGGACACTACTTGCAGTGAAATACATTGTCTTTTGAATAGGCAATATTATGCAGCATCCTGCATAATTCACCCTGTATGAGGTACCTTCCATACCCCTTATCAGGGGCAAAGTCTGAAGAACCTTTTCTCCTGCCTTGCTTGCTTGGAAGAGGCAGCAAAAATTTTCTTGTGCTCAAAACATCCCAGAAAAAGAGCAACTGAGTGGTTGGCATGGGATGAAATGGGCTTTCAGGCTCCACAGGAATCAGCCACATGAGTCTTTTCCATGCAGGAGCAAGACCAGCACCAGATGCCTGCTTTGAGAAGGTTAATGCTGCTGGAGACATCTATGGGAACTGTGGGAAAGACATCTACGGCAACTACAGGAAGTGTGAGATGAGGTAGAAAGCAGAGTAGCAGCTAAGGGTTGCACATTAGAAAAGATCTTTTTATATATTACAAAATTATGGACCAGCAGATAAAACTGATCCATGCTTTAGTTTCATTCCCTCCCTCTGCCTCCTGGGAAACCATCTGTGTCCTTGTCAGACTTAAAGCCCTTACAACTTAAAGTTTAACATTTTCTCTGCCTTTTGCATTTTAAAACTTCTAGTTGATATTCTTTTCAAAGTGACAGCAAAGGGAATTTTCAAATTCATAAGTTAAATGTAGCTTTTTAACAGCAAAGACTTCTTAGTCTTAACCTGTGATTTTGTTGAGGCTGGCCAGCCCTGAGGGACAGGGAAAGGGTACCATCAGTACCCATCAGACTCTGTTGCTTGGGCTAGCTCGTGGGAGGTGCTTGCTCTTCTGCCATTGAACAATGAGTCAACACTGCTACTTAAATATACGTGTAGAGCTAATGGCTGCAAAACATTTGTCAAGCCAGAAATAATCACTTTAGACTTTCCTTTGAAATCAGAGATGCTAAATGTGGGAAGATCCAGTGCCAGAGCTCTGCTTCCAAACCCCTGCAATCCAATGCAGTGGCCATAGACACAACTATCCGTACGCAGAGGACGCAGCTGAGGTGCCGAGGGACCCACGTGTATAGATCTGAGAGTGAAGAAAAGGAGATGCTGGATCCTGGCTTGGTGTTAACGGGAACAAAATGTGGGAGCCATCATGTAGGTAGAGCCCCCCTGCCTGTAATGGCCTGGGGGAAATTCAGGGCATCACTTTTCCATCTGTGAAGTGCATTGTGGTTATCAAGCCATTTGCTTTTTATGCCTAATGCCTTTCTAGGTGATTATTATGTTTGTTAGGAAAATAATTTCTTGAAGTGTTTTGAGAAGCAATGGAAGAACACACATCAAAGACTATACCTTAAGAGTGTGCCAGATAAAGCCCAGGGCTAGTGCTAAATTTGGGATTTGCTAGTTGGTTGAGGTTTTCTTGCTTAGAGGTGAGACACACCATTAGAAATCAAGATACCTGAGAGCTCCTTCAGAGACTTGCCACATGGGCATGGCCAAGCTATCAACTTTGGAGCTCCCCCTCCTCTCTCTGATGTGCATTAGCTGGGATTTAGAGTAGTGATTAAATATTTGTTTGTGAACCAAGCTAACTTCATGGCCTGTTGGTCTGCCCATGGCATTACTTGTATTGCCAAGGTGCTTGTGACCCTGCAAGTTACAAAATAACATAATTTGGTATGTAACCTAAAGAGCTAACACTGACTTTTGGGATCCTTTCTCTGCAGGTTTGCTTTGAGGGACGCTGCCAGAATACATCCATCATCTTTGAGTCTGAAAGCTGCAGTGAGAAGTGCAATGGGCATGGAGTAGGTGTCTTCCTTTTCATCTCTGTTTCAGACTGAAGCTGAATGGGCTGCCATTCACCAGTGGACAGTTGTTCCGCTCAGTTCCAACACTATGCTTAGGTTCACTCCACACATCTTGCTTACTAGTTTGCACATTCCTTTCTTGTTTGGTGCATTTTCTGGTCCATGAGTGTCTCTTTGATATAGGATTTAAGGAGGTCTGCAGGAGGGGTGTGAATTGCAATAATGAAAAACAAGAAGGGGTAATCTTAGAGAAAAGTGTTCTGAGGTCAGTTTAGATTGTATAAAAAGAAATTTGACTTACTGAAGGAAAACCAGTAAAAAGTCATTTTTAGAACAGTTTTCTACTCTGCCCCCAGGGGATGGATGGATGGATGGATGGATGGATGGAAAAGGCTGCTGAGAATTTTTTATCCCTTTTGCTGATGTTTCTGGTATAAAACATCAGCATTTCTCCATCCCCATGGTCCAGTTAGGCAATGGAGAGGAGTGATAAGTGCAGCAGTATGTGATTCCCTGAGTAGCTTGGAAGGCCCAGGTTATACCTGACAAGGACATGGACATACCCTGCTTTTTCATTCCCAGGTTGCTTCATTTCTTATGATCCATAAACCCATAACAAGTGATTGTCAGCTCTTCCACAGAAACAAATTAAATGCTACGATTAACACAGAATGTCCCTAATAAGAGGGATCAGCCAATGCAATGGGACAAGAAATAAACCTAAACAATAAGAATTTTTCACTGGATGGAAGGGAAGACTCTAAACTGTCCTTCAGCTTAGCGATAAGAACAAAAAAAAAACTTTTCTAAATGTTGCTTTTCTCCAGAATCCAAGTTAATGGCACTTCAGCTGAAGAACTGTTGTCTCTTGAAGAAAGGGAGAATTTCTCAGGAAATAAAAGGCAGTCACTCCATGAAAAGAAAATGTTTCCTAGCACTTAACTTGCTATTTATGCCAATAAGAGTTTCTTCCTTAGCGTTTTATCCATCAAGGACTTACATTTTTTTTAACTTGCACATTCTTTAGTAACTGACACTAAAGCCTCTGAGTCTTCCCACCCCAGGTCTGCAATAACAACAAGAACTGCCACTGCAACCAGGGGTGGGCCCCCCCATTTTGCAACAAGCAGGGGAGGGGAGGAAGCTTGGACAGTGGTCCCCCCTTGCCTGAAGGTGAGTGGGACTAACTCTACAATGGTGGCACTTCAGAAGGACTTGAGTTAGATTGGGAACAGAGAGTTTTCCATTTAATTAACTCTACTTTCTTACCCTCAGGTCCTTCAGCGGTTGTGATAACTCTTGCAGTCCTGGCTCTCATCCTCCTTCTCATTGGAATAATGTTTTTATTATATTATCTGAAATGCTGGAATAAATTTTGTATCTGTTCTCTAAAGAAGACACCTCAGTTCAGGTAAATTGCCAGTGCCTTGTCCGCTGGTGTCCACCCCCTTTCAGTGTCAGGACAGAAGAGAAAATTGCAAAGGCTGTGAGGAATATACCTATTTGGGTTTTTTGGTGTAGTTGGTGCTTCTCATTTTTTAACTCTGGTTAAAATATAAAGGAAAAAAAAGCAAAGAAGAAGGACAAAATTTTTTAAGGAAATAACACTTATTCTTTTCTTTCTCTCATTGCCAGCAGCACCTCTGGAAATGGGCATGCAAACCCTGCCTTCAAATTGAAAACCCCCCAGGAGCAGAGGAAGGTAGGGACAAGGTCACCTTCCACCCCCTGAGGAGACATGCAACTGCCCTAAGATGTGGGATGTGGTTCCCTCTCATACTGTAATTAGGGACTGGTTTTATCAAAGGATGAGAAAAACAGACATCACCCATGTCTGAAAGTCGTGGGAGCTGAATGGAGTACCTATTTCTAGTTATTTCTTAAAGGCAGGAGCTGGGATTTGACCAGGTCTGTGTGGCCACTCGTCTCTCCTGGTAGATCCTCTTCTGTCACATCTCCCTTTGAAAACTGTAGAAACTGTGAACTCTGGGTTTATTTGTAAGCATCAGATATAGCACTGGTGCCAGAGTTACTCTTTTCTCTTGATTCCCATTCCTGCCTCATGATCCCAGATTGTCCCAGTCTATCTAACCAATGCCTACTAGACATACATAACACATGCTGGTGTTGCAGGTGATATTTTCTCCAGTATGGCTCATAGACCTCATGTAGATCCTCAAATGTGTAGAAGAGGGTACAAAAAGGTGGTTTAAAGTGAAAATACCTAACTCTTGGGGATCTGTGGGTCTTCTTCACAGGTGATTGGCTTCCCTGAAATCCCATCAAAACCTCTTCCCCAGCAAGCTCCAGGGCTCCAGATGAACACCCAGCAGCCATGTGCCATCTCCACTGACTACAGCCACATTGCGGGACAGCCCGCTGGGCCAGTGAAGGACATTCCCAGGCGGACACCCCCGAGCAGACCAGTGCCTCCTGCTCCCAACACCCCCA
Organism: Chloroceryle aenea; assembly: GCA_013399075.1. Classification (NCBI taxonomy): domain Eukaryota; kingdom Metazoa; phylum Chordata; class Aves; order Coraciiformes; family Cerylidae; genus Chloroceryle; species Chloroceryle aenea. Next base: position 99,523 of record VWZY01006230.1, on the reverse strand, counting down.
TCTCTCAGGTATAGACTCATGCCACTGTTCTGCAGATGCAGTTTGGTGGCATATTTGTTCCAGATAAGGATGGTGAAGCCTCTCTAGCCCTGGTGGGGTTGTAGGAGTTACCATGCTCACTAATGTGTGTTCCATCTCACCACAGGACAATTACTGGTGGTCCTTCTTGCTTTGTAGTGTAGCTGACAATGGCTTTGCTGAAGCAAAGAGCTCAGTTGCAAGGGATAGCAGGAGGCTGGCTCCCAGGCAGTTTCTCTCTGAAGGATATAGAGGAAAACAAAGCCAAAATATTTTAGTGAATGCGATTTGTTTCTAGCTCCATTGTTCCTGTGAACAGCTGGCACTTCTGCAGGAAAGAAAACTAAAACAAAAGGAGGAAGCTGACTGTAGTCAATAAGGAATAGGTGTCCTTCCCAGCTGGTTGTTGACAAGCTCCCCACAACCTCCATTATGTCGCCCCCCTCCAACACATGCAGTCTCTTTATCCCTGTCAAGTGGAACAATTTTGCTAGGATTTCCAAAAGACTTTGCAATTTCTGCGTTGGAGATGAGCCACAAGACGTGGAGGGTACGGGGGAATAATTATTTTCCATTTACTAGTGTCAGTGTCCTTCCTAGACGCTTGCAGGATTTGCCAGATTTGCTCTCTTGCTATTCCTACAGGAGCTCTTTGGATCCGGTGGCTGGTGGGATTTAGCCTGTCTTGTCCTTCCTGCAGTCACAGGACAAGGTCCTCAGAGAGCAGTAGATCTCCAAGCATCAGCTGATGTAGCTGATGAGCTTTGTGCTTATGCATAGTCTAAGAGCGATGTGGGGTTTTTGGGTGCCCTCCAAGTTGTGAGTGCAGCTGTGTTTATTAAATCAATGCCTGTAAGCCAGAAACTTAGCACAGAGACTAAGCAACAGCAAACAGTTAGTTCTGCTGTGGGTAACTTCTCCCCAGGGGTTTGCTTTACACTGAAACTCGTCAGACAAGTGGAAAATGTAATGCTCTGAGTATCCTATGAGGGACAGCTCAGCTGTGTGCACAAATCAAGGGGTAATGGGTTGTAGGAAGGCACAGGGCTGCATGTGTTTGTATGGACATACTTATGTACATGTATATAGGGTTTACAGGCATTGTATGGGCAATCATATAGTGAGTGCATGCATATGAAACTTGTTTCCAACCTTAAGTGCATCAACAATGTGGCTCCTCAAAAGGATCTTCTCTATTACTTGCAAAATTGAAGGCACGAAACTTCTGATTGCTCTAGCATCCTGCGTATGACATGCTGTCAGCCCACAGGTCCATTTAGGAGGCAAAGCGAGGTAACCCTGTTACCCTGTTTGGGTTTCCTCAGTTTGAGGCCATCTGGTCTTCATGATACTTGATCAGTGAAAAACTCATACATGTTGACTAATCACCTGCATAATGCAGTAAGCCACAGCAGGAGCCACCTGTGCTCCTTCCTTGCTTCAGAGAGGGAGAGATCTTTGCAAGCAAGGTCTTAATTTGTGTCACTTCAGTTCTTTGTGATGGGGACTCCTGCCCAGTCTGTAAGATTTCTCCTGTTCTTTCATCATGTGGCCATTAGATTTTAATATCCCTGGGGCTAACTCCCAACCAGAGACACTGAGGTGTGCAGCTGCATACCCAGTCTGCTGTCTCAGACCTATAAAGAAGAAGAAAATCCCAAGAGGTCCAGTAGACCTGTGGCCATACACATAGGTCCAGACCATGTAAACCAAATGTAAATACCGTCTCTGTTTTCAGGCTAGGTATCTGCCCAGACAGAATTCAAAACTGTTTCTTTCTTGCATAGGATATTTCTAGGCCACGGCCACCCCAAAGAGCTTTGCCAGCTAATCCCATTCCAGCCAGACCCAGAGGCTGGCCTGTGAACAGCCCTGCCATCTCTCTGCCTCCTGTGCACCCCAGAACCCCAGGACAGCTTCAGCCTGTGGTGGAGGTAGGCACTGAGCGTGGTGATGGGAAGTACAGCAGTGTTCCCATACCACCAGGGAATAACAGTTCTCTGAAGGGGATAACCTTGTTATCATGCTGCAAAACACCTTCATGCACAGCCTCGGCTGGTGGCCATGGAGCCTGTTGGGTTGGTTGCCTTTATTGCAGGGGTCTTTATTTTCACTTGTTCCATATTAAGCATTTAGTGGATTAAGGAAAACAGTTAATTCAATCCAACACATCTCTGAGAACTTCCTCAGATAAGACATTTGTGTGAGTAGGGCTGAGCAAGGTGAGGGTCAAGATGTGTGTGACTCAGAATGGTCAGTGAAGAGTAGCAAAACAGGAAGGTCCATACAAGACTTGAGGACCCCAGTAAGGAATGGAAAGTCTCTCCAGACTCTCTAGCCATGGCTAAGGAGATGCTTTCTCTGCATGGAGTGTTTCCCAACATTGTCCTTGATAAGGACAGTTAATGCAGGACTTTCGGTTACCAAGCTCAGCTTCCTGCAAACTGGACCCCTTAATACAAAACAGTTCCACCCTACATAATGCAGGTGCTGTCTCCAGCCTGCAATATATTTGAGGTGAGCTGTGAAAAATGGAGAAAACTGCATGAACTGCATTGTGTTCCCAGTGGGCAAGTTTCCTGTGTAATGCCTTAGGGTGTGAGTGCATGTGAATAGAGACAGCCTTCCCCTGGCCTGTTGTGACATCAGCTCTGGGAGAGGGCAGAATTTGCTCTTTCGTCGATGCTCACTCCTTCCTCTTTTCCCCATTTTCCATCTCATCCAGAATACTGGTTTCGGGACATCAGGACCAGTCTTGGAAGTGGGACAGCCAGGCTTCCGTGGACACTCATGAAACAGTCTGTTCCTGGCCTGCTCTGACCTTCACTGGGGACTGGATGGACTTCATCACCCAGAAAACTATTCATGACCACAGACAGACAATGTCTCGGTTCCTCTCCTTTAACCGCACCTGTTACCTATGTGACTCAACAAGCTGCAGTCAGGCTTGGCAGGAGTACACCCAGGAACTGAACCAGTACATGCCGACCGGTACATGCACAAAAGGCTCTCTGCCTTTTCCATATAGTATACGGTATTTAAATATTATTGTGCAATATCCAATGCAGGGATGGGGTATTGGGGGGTTCATGTGTTTTTAATCAGTTATTTAAGTCTTACCAGGGAGAACATGCTGTGAGTGCAGGTGCTGGCCCTGATGGGCTTCCATGCAAGACCCAGACCTGTTGGCTTCCTCAGCCCTTCCACACAGCTGCAGGAGCATACATTGGTGCTATACAGAAACCACTGCCTCTTGAGTGAGCAGAAAGCAGATGCTGATTTCAGTTTATTCTCAGTTTACAGTGGATGGGCAAGTGGGGCCACAACAGGGAGCAAATCATGGAAATATTCCTGGTTAAAGTGATTTGTGGGTTCCTGTGGATTTTGATTAGCTTTAATAGAGCAGATTAAGTATTTTCCCCATATAAGCATCTTCAGCAAGAGCATTGCAACCTGTCTGTCCTCCAGCACTCGCTCGTCTTGCCTCAGTGCTGTAACCCAACAGTGTGGCCTGTGCGCTATCATCTGCGTCACTGGGACACAGTCAAGGTATGACAGGGAAACTCTCTGGCCAAGATACTGAGCAAATGTCCAGACAGAAGCTCAGCAAAAGCCAGTGCTGAAACATTCTCTCCAGCATACGGTACTGTGGATAATCTGTAGACAATTTGCATGTGTCTCCTCGGGCTTCAGTCTGTGCTGAGCAGTAATTCAGCATGTGCTCTCAGCTCCCCATACCAGTGAGAAACCCACTTTAAAATTGCCCAGGTGGTAAAACCTCAGAAATATTAATGCAACACATGGTGCTTTTGTAGGGCAGCTCATTTACTCCTGGTTCTTTCTCCAGGACATGGATGGAGAGAGCTGTCCATGTGCACTTTAAGCAGCTGATGGTTCTGAGCCACCTGAATTTGTTGTGGATTGTGGATTTTTTTTTTTTTCTCTCCTAATAGTTTGAGCTTTTGTATGTATGCTTTTTTTTCCCTTCAGGATTTAAAATTAAAACCTTTTGATATGCCTTTTTATTTTTTTTTTTTCCTTACTTCTTGAAATTATTTCCTAGGAGAACACAGGGAATTCTGGAGCTGTGGTTACAACAATAATTCTGTTGTGTCTGATATATTATGGCAAATCCTCAGTGTGACTGCTGCTTCACATGTGAGAAACTGTATTTTTGGCATAAAGAAAAACCAAGTCTTATCTGATAGTTCACTTTCCCTAAACTCCACTGATTGATAAACCCTGAGCACTCATTAAAGTTGTAGTTGTATGTAACAGTATATCTGTAGGATGATTTAAACCACACTATTTTTTTAACTTTACTACCTCTTTCTCCACAAGGAAACAGTACACAGGGTGTGTCTTGACTTTTTGGTTAATTATGCCTTACCTTTAGACCTTTTTTTACCTTCTGTATGCCTGGAAAAACAAACCAACCTAAAATACTTCCCTCTGAAGTAAGCCACTGGAAGTGAAAGACATCAGCTTTCTAATCTTTAGATGTTTTTTTCTATGGTTGGATAATATTACATATAAACAACCTCTATTCAAGCAACCCCCAAATGTGTTTCTTGGGGTGCAGGTAATGTGGCTATGTAATGGCTTGTTTTACTGCTCACAGGTGGAGCAGTACATTGAGCACTGTACATACACTGTAACCATGAGAACTTGATCTCTTATCTGAGCCCTTGCTGAAGACAGCAGCAACCTTCAGCTACAGACCCCTGCTCTTTATCAAATGGCCACCAAAAATCACTAAGAATATTTTCAATGTGTTTCATATGAACATAGGATCAAGCTTTTAAAATATTCCTCCAGACATGCAAAGCTCAGAGAACAACTGGATGTGATGAGATCCTAATGGAAAACCTTATTGCTGGAATATCATGAACTCTCCAGAAGGTAGCTTTAAGTACTTTTAATTTTTTTGTATGTGTGTGAGTTGAGTGAATAAGAATAGGGGAACTGCAGGAGGAGTAAAAGGTGTTAAAATGGGATTTTTTTGGAAAGATACTTAGGAGGACATATAACAAAATATGCCTCACTTTCTCCTGTGTCCATATATTAATGGTTTACAATAATGCTCTCTGTGCATCTATGCAAATACTTGAAGAATGCAACTCATTGTGCCTTTTGCCTAGTTTTAATAAATTTGTTGGTTGTCATTAACAAATAGTCTGTCCCTGTGTACTATTTTGGTTCAAATATTCTTTTTTATATGTGGAATTTGTCCAGAGATTGCATGATATCTGAAGGAATGGCTTTTATGAGATACAGTTCTAAGCAGTGAGAAGGATGAGTCCCGTTTACAATCGGTTTCTAAAATAAAATGCATGAAGCATTATACCTATTAGGATGCCAAAACCAAAACTTGAGTGATTTATTTGGATTATATTCTGCTACCCAAGGAGGGCGCTGGTGGTTTGCTCTCTGTCCTAGACGCCCTTTGTACTATACTGGGCCGTTCCTTCAGCCTGTTTATCTTAAAGCTACACCAGTAAGATCAGAAAAAAAGATTTAAAACTTTCAGATACATCTGCAAGGGTTTGGGTTATTTTTATTTTATTTTTTTAAAAGAACCTTTCTTTTCTTTTCTACATTAAAAAAAAGAAAGTACTGAAATGTTATTAAAATGAGAAATTGCATATTCCTCTCCCACCCACCCCAAGTTGCCTTGTTCAGCCATGCCCAGACCCAGGTATGATTTGGTCAGTATCTCAGACAGCGCTGGTGTGTGCCATGGCCCAGGGCTAACCCTGGTAGAGCTGCTGGCAGACTGAGCTAGCATAAGGTGCAGAACTGGATGCACCTTAGAAAATGGCCTTTATCATTTTTTAGGGTTGCAAAAGAACTTCATTAAAGCTAACAGAAAATTGGAAAGAGAAACGCTAGTGCTTGTTGATTGGTGTTTTTCTGTGGCAATGTTTCAGGCTGGTTTCAAGCTCACAGAGCAGATACTGCTCACTCATGCTACCAGCACTGAATTAAAGCTTGTCTTTTATACTAGAAGATGGGGAATTGCTGAGGCACATCTATGGTTGGGAAATATGAGGGGTATCTCCTCGTTTGAGATTTGCTGTGAGTAAATGGGCTTCAAGTCTCTCTGTGCTATGAGACCTAGCAGCAAGATGGGAGAAACTTTTAACTGCAGTGAAGCTTCCCCCCCAAACCTTCCAGCTCAAACTGTTATTTGTGGTATCCCTTCATCCTCACCACTGATAGGCATTCACGGGGTTTTGAAAGTGAGCTGTGAGCAAGAGTCCAGGTGAGATCCATAATCTAGAGAAAGATAGCAAGTGGTGAATGAGACCACTCTGGGATAAACTGCATCCCTACAGCTCTGCAGAGTATCACCCACTCACACCTGTTTAGTTTTTAACATACAGCTCATCCCCTTTCTAAATTACAAGAAACGTTTTGGGCTTAAATGATAGTAGGATAGGTCATGGGGCTCAAAGAGTTGGGGGGCACTCTAAGGTCAAGACACTTCCTAAGGGAAAAAAATATAAAGTTTACAGCCATTTCATCTTTCAGGCTGAGAAGATTTTCACAGACCACAAAAAATCTTGTGTCAAGACAGTGGTAGTGTTTCTCCTGCCACGGGATTTACCAGGCCAGAGCTCTCCAGCCTAAGCAGGGACTGCCCCTGGATCAGGCGAGATCTGGATCAGGCCCAGTGGCTTCACCCACCACATTGTGGAAAAATAAAAGCAATAAACAAACCCACACATAATGCTAATTAATACTGTGCTGCAGGGAAACTCCTGCACCTCACAAAAAACCAAAAGCTGAAAAAGATTTCTCTGCCACAGTCCTGTAAAAACACTTCATGGCTTAGGTCCTGCCACTGACCTTGAGTGCCTACTCCAAAATTCACCATGTTTTGCCTGTATTTACCAATATTCTTCTCCTGTATTTGCAGAGTAAGTAATTAAACATGGATGAGCAGAGTCCGAAGAGCAGGTGTGCACCATTCAGTCTTTGTCTCTCACCTCCATTTGAGATACTGGTGTGTATTTTAGACTTCATGCAAGTGTCTAGAAAGAAAAAAAACCAAACCCAACAAACCCCAAACAAACAAAAAATGCTAATAAGTGACTCAATAAAGGCCTGGAAATAAACACACAAATGGTCACCCAGGAAAAGGAGTGCAGGCATTAGCCCTAACAAGAATAAGGGATGGGAAGGGGCATAACAGAGGAACTTTGTTGCAGGAACATCCCATTTCAAGAGTATTTTCATTGGCTTGCATGTATTAAAGCCCAGTAAGGATTAAACTTACCTACCCCTTTGCTGGCACACCATAACAAAGATCCAAACCAAAAGCCCAGAGACGGACTTGGCTTGATTCTACCAAGCTTTGGATAAGACACTGTTGGATTTATCTCCTGCTTTTCCTTTTTTAAAATGTTCACAAGCATCTGGAATATTGACATAAAACCCATTCACCCAACCTCCATACCCTCCCATGTAACACGCTAGGTGGAGATTGTACATACTTTGGGTTTATCCTCTGGGGCAATGCTGGCGTTGTCCACTTCTATCAGGATGTTCTTGTCATCTCGGGTGACTGGAACTTGCTGTCCATTCTGAAGGACTTGTGGTAGGTTCTCAAAGCTGACATCCATGTCTTTGAAGGCATGTAGTAAAAACACCCCCAAAATGATGGTGAGGAAGCCACAAATTGTCCCAATGATGTCAACTACAGTCATGGTGACCCACTCCTTAAAGAGGATGATGGAAGTTGTGATCACGATGGTGGTGAACAGGACGTAGTAGATGGGAAATACCAAAGAGGTGTTGAAAATGTCTAGAGACTTATTGAGGTAGTTAATTTGTGTAGTGATGGATGCCACCAGTGTGATAACTAGGATCCATGTCAATGGGTGCTGTAGCACAGGCTGACCAGCAAAGAAGCCTTTGATGGCAATACCCAGACCTTTGACTGAGGACACGGAGAAGGCACCAATAACGGAGCAGATAGTAAGGTAGATGAGGATGTTGTTCTGACCATAGCGAGGTGCAAGATAGAAGATCAGGAGGAAGCAGACAGCCAAGAGGATCGCAGCATAAGTGAGGAAACCTGGAAGAGGGAGAGAAGTAACTCAAAACTGAGCCGTGGGTATGGGGAGCAGAATGCACTGCCCAGCCCTGGGAGAGAAAACACAACATCCTGCCTACCTGGCTCTTTCAGCTTAGACAACAGTTCATCCAGAGTGGTGACCTCCTCATCCTCTGGGGCATGTATCACCATCACAGTGCTGCCCAGGAGGCTGAGCATACAGCCCAGCTTTCCCAGCAGGTTGAGACGTTCTCCAAGCAAATACGAAGACAGGATAGCACTACACAGGACACAAAAATGTCAGCTGCTGCTTAAAAGTCCTTTAAAGAAGGAACAGAAGAAGGTAAAATAAGGTAAAAAATGCCTTCACGTGATACAAGAACACAAATCTGGGGAAAATGTGTTGGATTCCAGTGAGTTAATACACAATCACATTGTGTCTACTGACAGCTGAGCCTGCAGAGATGGAGGTGTGAACTGTAGATCACAGCTCATGTATCAGCAAGGTGGAAAAATGCTGAATGTTTTAGCACACCCTCAGAAATATTTTTAGGATCTACTGATTGTCTCATGAGCTATTGGGCATTTTGAAATCTTCAGTGCCCAAGGGCATTACTTCAAGGGCCAGTGTAACAGTGGGGAAAAAAACCTCAACCTAACAACAAAAGAGTTACTTTAATTTTAGCTAAATAATCACAACTATTAAGCCTCAGAAAAACTCTGAAGGTTCTGAGGCCATAGATAGATCTTCAAAAATACCAGGTTGTTGTCCATAAAAATTTGGGGTGAGATATCAGAGCAGTCTGGACTCTGTTTGCTTATGCACTTCACAGTAACAGTCTTTCAATAACACTTCATTACCTGGAGTCACATATTTTGATATGAATCTTTTTTTTAAAAAATAATAATAAAAATCAGTAAATAGATAGAGTTTCAGCCCTTTTGGCAACAGGTAGAAGTATAAAACCTCAACATCAGAGCACTTCAAAAGCCTAGAAAATAAAAGGATAACAAAAGACCGTTTAAAAACAAGCCTGATATTTTTGACCCTTCTAGATTTTTACTACTGTTCACTACAAGCAGAAAACAAAACAATCAACCTTGAATGGACTAAAGAGCTGGAATAAGGAAGGAAGGAACACAGATACTTGCAATAATTTAACCTGAAGTGCATGTGGCTGCTGTCTACATGCAGTGTTTCCAGAAGGGCGTGCTACCCGGGTTTCCAAATGATCCCCCCAAAAGGACAATAAACGTTAGAGCATTTTTTAGAAAACAGTAGGACTCTTTTTTTTCCCTTTAGGCAGAATAAATAATATTAGCATCATTTCAAGTCTTTCTATTTAAAAACCAAACAAACAGGCAAACAAAAAAGACAAATTGCAAACTATTGGCACATAAATCACCTTATGAGCACGCTCAGAGCCCCCAGGGGTGTGACAATAGTTGCAGGAGCAAAGGCATAGGCAGCAAAGTTGGCAGCTTCCCCTCCACCCACTAAACGAACACAAGAAAAAAAAAAGTACCAATGAGTTATAGTATACTTTTTGTGTTTCTTCTTGTGGGCTTCTAAACCTGCAAGATGTCAGTCAGAGTGGGGGTTTTATTCTGGGGGTTTCACGCTGCTGCTAAATAAGGCCAGATAGTGGGGGGGAAATCTCTCTGTTATAAATTAACGTAAAGCAGAAAGGCATCCCTAGAGCCCTGCACACACGAGAAGGGCTGGAGGTGCCAGGGCTTGGCCAAGTCACAGCAGACCCTCATTAACTGCCCGCTCAACCAGGCAGCTGTTGTGTGTCTGGGTGATTAATGAGGGGGTGGGCTGTTGTGGGAGCTGCTGGGAGGCTGCTTCTCACCTACAAAATGTCTCCTTGGGGCTCTAGTGTCGCCTTCTGGCTGAGCTGTCCTTGTCCTTTGAGCAGTGAGTATTGTGGGCTTGCTTATGGGTTCAATTATGGTGGTTGTGCAGCAGGAGCTACAAAGGCAGAGCAAGGTGGGGGAGCCTTGAGCTGTGAGAACCAGAAAAGACTGCTCTGAAAAGCCTTCTGTTGCTTTTTGCACAGCTTTGGGTCCTATTTGAGAAGATATTTTAATGCTGCAGCAGGAAAAGAATGACTTAAGGTTTGCTCTAAAGCAAAGCAAGTTTTGCTCAAGAAAGAAGTTGCTACCATCACCTCCTTGTTACCTCTCTTATACTGCAGCGATAACCTTTTCCTGAGTCCCCGGGTATTCATCGAAGGCTGTTTGTTCTGTGCCTGGTACACGGGCAGACCAGCTAGCTGCCTTACTAAGACCTGGCTTTTCATGCTTTTTATCAGGCAAAACAGACCTAGGAAGTCTTACCAGCCCTGCAGGAGGATGGTAAGGGAGATCCTGTGTGGCTTGCTGCCTCCATTTTGCTTGAGGTACCTCTGCTACTGATAGAGGGACTTATCAGAAAAAAAGGCTTTATGTCACCAGATGATGGACTCATTACACACCTGAATCACAGGGACAGACCTGGACAAGTTGCAAACACAGGGAAACAGCTTCTACTTACTGGTTAATAAGCCAGCCCACCAGAGCCAGTCCTTGAGGTAGCCATGACCTCCATCTCCTGGGAATAAAAGCACACAAGTATGCGGAAATTAACTATGCTCTTCAGCATAAGAGATGAGAAATCTCCTTTAGGAGAAGGATAAATTGCAAGAGCAACTGTGTGGCAAAGAAAACAGCCTTGATGGACACAATATGTAGATAAGCCATCTTATGTAGAAATCTCATTGAGTCAAGGCATTAGAAGAAGCTGGCATTTAGGATTGGACAATGCAAATACAATAAAATAAATTGTTTAATCCTGGGTGGAAATAGGAATGGAACCCAAAGTCACAGAAGTTATTGGCCTGGGATTCAGCCTGCCCTGCTGCAGCATGGAGTTTAGGGCTGCCCTTCAGCCCCAGGAGCTGTGGTTGTCCTTGCTGGTTCATCAGAGTGCATCAGTCCCTAAATGCAGCAATAAACACTCCAGCTGAGCTCCCATGGACTCATCATATCTTGTCCTGCATGTTCCACTTGTCCATTTCCTGTGGGATGCCCCTGGAGCAGAGGGATGAAGAATGGCAGGTGCTGCTCTGTGTTATGTTTCCACCATCTAAAGGCTGATCCTTGGGATGCTGCCACCTTGTAACCTGCCCTTGGAGAGCCTGCGCTTCACCTTGCATTGCACTGCCTCACTGTGGAGTCTTGAGCAAGTCTGGGCACTAAGGTAAGGAAATGAGTTTTTTTTCAAATCTAGCTTAAGTTAGGGGTTATGTCCATGAAAGATGAAGTGGGGGGGAGAAAACTGTCTGGTTGCTCTGTGCCACCATATGTTGCCTCAGTTTGTGTTGCTGTGTGGTCATGATAGACTGCACTGTGTCCCAGAAGCTACCTGTTTCTTTTGCATGCTGTTTTGTATCATAGTTGTATCATGGGGCCTCAGCCTGAACTGCCAGAAATCTGAATGTTAAATTTATGTGGGGAACAGTCATCATGTGACTGAGTGTTTGAGGTGAAAAATTATTTCTGGTATTGGAACAATTCAGTGAAAGAAAATGTGCACATTAATGAGGAAGAATGGACATGGCTGTGCCAGGAGCTAATCCAGCTCTGATCTTAACCCACAGGCTGTTAGATGTAAGGAGGTTGACCCTGATGGTGTTGTGAACCCTGATTTTACTGGGTTAGAGAGAGACAAATTTTTGATGTCTGACCTGATCAGAGCTGTGAGTAAGTGTTTGACCTGCCCCGGAGAAAAGCAGTGTGCTCAGATAGCAAGGTTGAGACACTGGAAATGAGAGATTAAAGAGAGAGATGGGGAAAGGAGGAATGAAGAGGCAGACAGGAATTTACTTTAACTTAATCTTCTGGTTCATCAAGTTGACAAATGTTCAAGTTCAAATGTTATGCTTTGGTATTCCTTAGAAATTGCTCTGTTCTGTGTTTTGTTGAGTTGCTTTTGGTTTTTTGTTTGTTTTTTCAAGAATTGTCAGCTGCAGTTTTCTGTCATTAACCTCTAAATCCTGGTTATGTGCCCTGAAAAACAGGGAAGGGTTTGCTCTTGTTTTACTTCCCTGGTTGTTGTGGGAGGAGTTTATGGAGAGGAGGAGGATAGAAATGTCTTCTGCAGTTGAAACAATACTGGTATTTCAGTGTGCAAATACAAGGTGAAGAGCAAATGCGTGCGAGCTCAACAGTTATGTGCAGCCAGCCTAATGGCAGGGGATGGAGATGGGGTTGAGACTGGGCTGTGGCTCGAGTGCTGTTGGTAGTTTTGCTGTTCATCTGCTGGTTGACTCTGGAGTCACTTCTTCGTTCCCTGCCTCTGTGCCCCCATACAGGGACACAGTAAAATAGGTATGGTGATACTGACTTACTTTGTGAAATGTTTTAAGAATTGTTCCTAGGCCAGAACTGGGAAGTGGTAGTATTTTAATTATCATTCACTTGCTTTGTAGTTATGCAAGTAGGTCATCAGCCAGGTAAGACTTGTGCTGCTGTTGAATATTTACAGTGCTGATGGGAAGCGTCTAATTCCACAGTGCAATTCTGCTGTAGGCAGTGCTCCTCTACCATTTCCCATCCTTATATATGTGCACATAAATACACCTCGCCCTAAGAGGTTGGTACTAGAGGAAAGTTATCTACACCTTGTTGAGCAGCATACCTCAGATGTATGCTTCCTGAAAACCCCAAGCAGAGCTCACACAGTTCACAGGTGTGCTGTCCTGCAGTAATACAGGGCTCCTGCTAAGTACAATTAAAGCACATGGAGCTGCATCCTTGTCTCAGTGGCTTGGTGGCAAAGCTGCCTAGTGTATCAATAAAAGCAAGACTGAAGTCATGGAGCTGTGATGATCTGCTCCAGTCTGTGGCATGGGGATGACTTACACCTTTGTGCAAAGTGGCCCATTTCAAATACCTTTCAGTGCAAACTTCCTCCTGGACTCACACTTTCTCATGTAAGAGCTGTGATGGGCACGTATTTTTCTTCTGGTGGGTGTACATTTGATCACACAGTGCATATGACTTATTTGCAGTACAAGGTAGGGGAATGCTGCTTTTAGCTGAGCCCTTCCCATGCAGGGCTCTCTAAATTTGCTCCTCAGCTCCTGAAGAGCACTGACTTGAGTGTCTCACACACACAGGAAAAAGTCTGTCTTGCATTGCTGGTGTAAGGCTGACATCCACTCAGAGATGTTCCCAAGCCATAGGAGCATTAGAATTTGGATTATGCATGTTGTTCTGGGAATGGGGGGATCTCCTCTCTCCTGCCCTTCACAAAAGACTTACCTGCCCTGGTGCCTCCCTTTTCCACCAGCCGCAGCAACCCTTTCTTCTTGAGGATGACACTGCTTCCGATGAGGAAGCTGGAGAAGACAGCCAAGCCCAGGCCAATGTAGAACCCATAATTACTTTCTAGCTGAGTTATCCAGGAGTTATCTGAAGTCCCATTGTCCTGGACAGAGTCAGTGGGGTCAGCATTGCCGATCACCTGGCACACAACCCGGTGGGAAAGGCACAAAACGGTGACCAGAGACCCTGTGAGACCACCATGGAGATAAAACAGCAAATTACTGTCAGCAAAATGACTGTCAACAGTGCCTCTATTGATCTTTGGACTCATTCAGTTGTCCCTCTGAACAGCCACTCCTGCTGTCTCCTGAAAAGCACATACCCACCATCTCTCAAGTTCAGGACACCTCCTTTCTCACATGTGAATATAGCAAGGTGTTGAGTGACAGATTTATGGCGTGCAATTCAGGCAGCTCATTGACACTGTCTCTGCCAGTCTACAGGCTGAACTTGAAGGCAAAAGGACCACTGTAATAAAGTAACTTGAATTTCCAAATACCTATGCCAGAGTCTCTCCACCAAAGTCCAATGATGTGAGTTTGAGGTATGCCTTATCAACACTCAACCTTGTTGATTCAAAGGCTTTGGTTCTTTTCAGACAAGTAATCCTCACATCTGCCAGCTTGTCTGCAGGTTACAGCTTTGGGCTTAATGTAGAGTGATGCTAGTAACTGCATCTGTTGCAGCTCTGTGTACCGAGCGGTGCCATAGGATTGCTTATGACTGGCTCATTGGACCAAAGTTTTATCTGTATGTTACCTCTACTGCCTAATGGTTTTACTCCACCTATTTGCAGAGTGCCTGAGTGCTTTACAAGCACGGCAAGTCCTGGCAGTGTGGAAGGACTGAAAGCAGACACTGTTTTCTGCTGTTAACACCAAAAGCACTAAGCTTCTGCATCTCTAGCCAAGGTGTGTTTCTGTGTGTGGGTGGGAAAATTGCTGAGTTTCTCCCTACCCACAGAGTCCTACCACACCCAGCACACCTATCTATTGCAATCTTTACTCGGAGTGTAGTAAAGACAGTGTGACTGCAACTGTGGGAAATGGAACAGCCAGGTGAACTGTCATAGAAGTCTCTTTGTGGTAAAAGACTTAATTCCTATGTGAGTTCAGACAGAAAATTTATGGAGTAAATATTTGTGTCTCCTCCGGTGGAGGTATGCAATGGTGAAATGGCTCATGGTGCTGCTGGCAGCCTAGGCATGCATTTTTACTGAACCAAGAGACTGGCTCAGATCCTCTGCAGCTGCACTTTGCATTCCCTGCCAACTATCTGAAACTGGACCCAAACCTTTTCTAATAGAAAAAAAATTCCAGTGATTTTTATAGATGAGTTTCTAAAAGTTGTTTAATAGGTTAATTTTCTAATGGTAAAACAGGCTTCATCTGGAAATATTTCCTGGGGAACGGGTACATCTTGCCTCCTCGCCTGGGTAAATGTCTCTGCAATGTGCTAGTGTGCAGGAGCACAAGGCAGTGAGATGGAGTGATTGCCGACTAGAACAGGATTATTTTTTTTTCCTTTAAAGCTTATCTGACCTTCTCTACAAGGCTGGCACAGCAGGCTGTGCATTACTTGTGGATAAAGGAAGTTTTCCCCTTCCTATACAG
>VWZY01006230.1:25923-75665 GCA_013399075.1 Chloroceryle aenea | reverse complement strand
ATATTTGAAAACATTGATGAGGTTGCAGTTTACAATGCATGATGAAATACATGGAAGGAATGCAGATTATCACTTCTGTGTACTGTAATAATTATCAGCTGTGGGCTGGCTAAAGCTGAGAAATTAAAATATTGCTAGAGGTGAGACTAACATAATTTTCTCTTGGAGCATGTGGTTTGATAGCCTTTAACTTCAAGAACAAGCTTTTGTATCACTTCAATAACACAACTGAGGGGAAGCAGGGAAGAGTATGAGTTATGAAATCCTCTTTCAAGTTCCTACTGAATTTGTTCTCAGTATCCAGGGATCTTAGAGTAGCTGAGTGGGAAAAGGAAACAGACTCCAGTGTTCCCTCAATACTTTAAAACCTTGAAAATTCTGGGTATTTTTCAATGCTTATCCAGTATTTTACCTCTTCTAAACAATCTTATAATTTCTGACTGATGGGAAGTCTCCTAAGTCCTCTTGATAGTCACCATTTTCTGATGAAAGATATTTGGTTGCTGTGCCATTAGGAATTTGTTTAAAACATGGAAAAATAGCATCTCAGAACATGCACAGATTACACATCCCAGCTCTAATCCTTGGCCAAAGATCATGTATGGTCAAGGTAACACTCCTCCTGTCAGGACCAGTGATTATTTCCCTCAGAATTAGTATGTTTAAGAGCACATTCACATGAATGCAACCTCATCTGTAGTTCCTAAGAAATCTTGTTTAATCCATGGAAGATGTGGCTTTGGGCGAGAACCTGCTGCATTAAAATAACTCCATGTCCCATAGCAGGAAAAAAGCCAGGCCACTTTCTCTTTCCCCAGCTCTCTGAAATGCTGAGGAGTTATTTGGCGACCAAATAGTTGTTATCCCGAAACTCATGTGCCAATGCTCCCTTTAATGGATGCTAGAAAGGCCAATGATGTGGCAGAGAGCATGCAGTTAGACCCAGCCTGGGGCATGCAGCCATTCAAGACCAGCCCAGCATGGCTCCTCTGTGCTCATAACTTGATCATCAGGGTGCTGCTACAGATGACATCCTGTCTTCATCTATTCTTCCCCACAAAGAGTGTGAATTAGGGGCTTGTCTTCAGACCCTCCTGCTCCATGTCTGGTGGCACACATCATGGGGGGGTTGATTTGCCCTATTGTTTCTGTGATGGGAATGGGCTCCTGGCACTGCAGAAGCATGGAGCTCTTCCACTAGGACCCACACATTTGGGGCTGCAGTATGGCTTCAGAGTGATGTGTTTGGATGAATCACAGGGAAAAATCAGACCACTTCATGAAGAAAAGCACATTTTGCCCGCTCACCCCCACCCACCCCCAAGTCTGAATGCTACGAATAAAACTGATCACAGGGATGGTACAGAAGAACATGCAGTCAAACAGGGCCAGATGGGAAGATGTGTCCTCATGTGTAGTAGGCATACCCAGTCTTACTTTGTTGCTGGGTCTCATGCCATCGAGTTTACCCATCCTAGCTATTCTGGATTCAGTCCCTTCTCCCTTCCCAACCCACACAGGGTCAGTGTCCACACTAGCAGGTGGTGGCCAGTGACTGATGGATTGGAGGCTGGAAGCAGCGCACGTGTTCCACTGTGGAACTGTCTGTTTCCACCGACTTCATGTACTTGTTCAGGATGGCAAAAATCTCGTTGTTCAGGATCTGATACTTCCTGATCCTATCGGCCATCTTCTTCAAGGGCTGCAGCGATAGTGAGGGAGAAAAACAGTATATGAAGAGAAAGTACCAGTACTTCTGCCCAGCTGCTGGTAACCCCTGCCAAAGTGAAGCAGCTGTGTTACTGTTCCACTTAGCACCTCCCAGGGATGGTGGGTACCTATAACTTTGTTATAGGGTTTGATGACTCAAGACAGAGCATTAACAAGGTTAGTGAGTGGTCCTAAGTTAACCATTCTAAAATCTAGACTCCTAGCTGGTTATTGATAATGTCACTGAGATATTAAGGTGGTTGCTAGAAATATCAGCTTCTCAGGTAATGCTCCCCAACCCCAGGGAGAAGGGAAACACTTTGGAAGAAAAAAATAATTGATTGTCAAGACAATTACAACCTTGGCCTCCCTGCTGAGACTGCAGATGGAAATCTCACAGTGAGTGTGTCCAGTCTGACTAAGGTTAACACTGAGCATGGTTGTAATTTATGAGTTTGGACAAAAGAAGACAGAAAATGGAGAGAGAAGTGTGATGGTTCAGGTCCTTTGGGACCTCACCCTTCAACTTACCACATTTTTTATGATTTCATCCTTCCCATCCTGCCTCTGCACCTTCAGCAGGTGGTAGCAGAAGTCAAAGAGGTCAAAGCGCCGTTGCTGTCCAAGGAGAACAATGATAGAACAACCTGCCCAGTTCAGACCATCTCCAAAGCACTGCCTGGAAGGAGGATAGTGGGTGGGGAGAGATGACAGGATAGAGTTAGGAAAGAGAAGTCCTGCTATGGCACCAGGAACTTTCCTTGATGAATTCCTAGGGAAATCAGATTCAGTCCTACTCCTAGAAAGAAGGTAGATGTACACCTAGAGAAAATGAACTCAGAAGGACATGTGCAGAATTACACCAGGTTGCATCACAGGGTAAGATGGATGAGGACCCAGGCTCTTGCTTGCGTTGTTGGGCAATCTACCCAGCTCCTTGGGCATGTCCCTTTATATTGCTCTCTTCCCTGGCTGTTTAGATAGCAAGCTCTCTGGGCATCTCTGTATGTCAATGCACAACAAAATCCTTTTATCAAGGACCCACACTGCCCCTCTGCATCGGCCAAGACTGTTGCTGCAGCTGAGGGCATCCTGAGGGCTTGTTGGCCCCACGAGCTTGTGAGTGGCACCAATATCAGGGCCAGTTGATGGACACTCACTCTGCAGTGAACTCGTTGGTGCCCACGGGGATGCAGTACACAAACTGCATGGCACTCCAGAGCCGGTGGAACTCCACACACTCGTCCACGTGCATGACCCCGTTTGTCGGGGGTGGCCCGCGCCAGATTGGGTCCTGCAGGTAGCTCCTAATTCGCGTCAGGATCACCTCAAACATGGACAGCCCGCAACATAACCGCTCCTTGGTCAGCAAGTCACCTTCCCGGGCGATGGCTATTTGCTGAGGAGGAGGACAACCAAAGAAACAGAAATGACCATGTAATACAGGCAGACCCTCTCCTGGACTTACTGCTTCCTGGTCTCCCTGGCTCTTTCAAAGTTAACACAAAGTCCATGCAAGGTCCAACCTTACCTCTGATGACCGCTTCCATGGCACTCCCCACCAGAGAATACTCATCCCTCAAATGGAAGAAGACTTAATATTGTGCTCAATTATATTTTGCCAACCTAAGTCTCTTTTGAAATAACTACATATGTCTGAAAACAAAAGTTGGGAGGCAAAGCTCTATTCAGAAACACTGATCCCTAATTTTGCTAGCACACTGTTCTGTCATACTAATGCTGTTATATTTGTGACTCAGCAATACTGGGTTTAATTTAATGATTTCTGCAGATTATGAAAAACAAGGAGAAAAGAGGGACATTTTACTTCCCAGGACATTGTCATCATCCCTTTAAAATGCAGATAGCCTATGGCTTTCTTGATTTCTTTTGTAGTAAGGATTAAAAACCTCTAACAAAGATAAGAAGTCACTGGAACCTTAATACTGGAAAACCTGTGGTTTATTAGAAAGTCAAATAATATTTTTATCCAGATGTGGAAGCTTTACATGTGTGGAGAATTTGTGTGACATCCCTACTGAGATTTACATGTACAAATGTGGAATGGCTCCACTGCATGGAGTTCATTTGGCTTTTACACTACAGGAAAATTAAGAGAATTGATTTCATTTCAGCCCCACTGCTCCCCTGGAGAAAAAAAATAAATAAATAAAGGGGAGTTTTCAATAAACAAGTAGAGCCTCACCCTGGCATGGAAGCACTAAACCCACTGAGTGGGGCTGGGACCCAAGTGTGGAGTTTGCTTACTGCCCCGGTATCCTCTGCCCCATTTCCAGCAGTGTTAGAGACTCCTCTTTGCAGCACTGCCAAAAATAGCACAGGAAATGGGAGCTGAATGCCGTGAGTCATGACGGTGGCTGTGGAAGGCTTCGGCTCTACCCTGCTCACCCTGGAAGATAAGCAGCTGCCACAGTCCCTGAACCCACAGGCAGAGCCTTTTACTCCTCTCACTGCTTTGGCAGAAGCACGCAGAGCAAGCATGACATTCACTGATCCTCTGCCTATCCCAGAGGACTTGATGGAGCTTTTAAGTATTTTTTAAGCATTTGCTCCATTTGCTGTCTCTAATGCCTATAAAAACATCATATTGATCAGAATCATGATGGGGACTCAAAGCATCTGGCAGAAGAGGCAGGCACAGTTCCTGGCCACACATTAAAAACATGAACTATGCTTGATTTACTTGGGTTGTCTTTATTCCACTCTAAAAAACCCCTCGATGAATGTGCCTGCCCATCCCCTTTCCTGTTGGTTTATGCTGGCAGTTACACAAACCCTTTTTAGTTGGGTGGCTATTGAAATGAGAAGCGTTACAATTTCAGCTTGTGCCCCAATTTCAGGAATGTTCTGGGAACCTCAGATCAATTATTCTTCAGCTTATAGCAAATATCAAGGGAAAGCTGTATTGCTGTGCAGAGGCCAGATTTGGTCTGGGATCTCTAGATCTGTTAAATGCAGGAATGAAATCACTGGTTTCATGGCATGTACTTGCATATGTTTGCTTAGCAAGTAAATATTTATTTTATCCATCTTGTTTTTATAGCTAAAAGGCTGTACACATTCTCTCTCCTCACTTGCTCCAAGCTCTTAGGAGGTACAGACCAGCATCTGCACACACTAGTTTATGATGGCAAAATGGGGACATGTAGAAATAAAGCCATTTCAAATATAAATTATGTGTTAGCATTACTGTTTGCTAAGATATAGTGATAGAACAGGTACTTTTGAGAACCAACTAGTCCAATGATCTTATACTCTGGAGATAAATTGTCAAATGATGCCACTGTTCTGGCTCAACTACTGTCACTGTCTTCAAAAGGAAAGGCTCCCATTATTTCCAGTGAAGAAAATCAGACTGACCAAGCACTTTTGAAAATCCCTTACTAAATATCTCTATGATCAGCATTAAAAGGGAGAGGATTCCTTTAATCAACCACTTTGACCCCCTGGTTCTTTATGAATCACTTATTAAATAGCTGCTTTTGGATTCCCAATGCAAACCAATTATTTACAGCAATCACTAACAGTTTTCTCACCATTGAACAAATTCAGCCATGCCATACCTCTTTTACAGCTTGTTAACTAGCAAGCTTGCAAGAACTGTACCCAAAGCCTGCAAAGATTGATAGGTACCCACTAACTACAGCAGCCTCTGGCTCAGCTCCTTCACAGCATGTAATTACATGAAATGCATAGGGCCATCTTTTAGGGGAGGCATCTAGCAGGCAAGTTCTGCTCAGATTCTGGATAGTTGCTAAAAGGCACTTATGCATTCTGCAGGAAGAAATCCTTTATGGCCTGTGTCCAAAACTGCATTTCCAAAATGCATGTCCAAAACTGCATAAGGAGCAAGCTTAGAAGCTATGGAGGCACCTATAGCAAGGGACTCTTGTGTTCATTTACATCTGAGCTCAAAAAAGATTTGGTACTCGACTGTACCTGTGTAATGAATATGGCAACAATTTGCAGAAAAATTAATTTTTAGCAGAACATGAAATACCTTTTGTTTTCATCATCATCATAACTATGGTAGGGATAAGCAACAAGTGGACTCTAATAGCAGATTTCAATGATGATTTTGCATGGAAAGAAGAGTGAGAGAGACCGACACAAAGACACAAAAACACAGAGGTGAATTCTTTTTCTCGAGTGTCTCCTTTAAAAGGAAATCAATGGGAAGTGAGAGAAGTGTCTACAAAGTAAAACAAAGCCCTCAGTTATCCAGCCAATTTCTTTGTTTCATGTAATTTCCAATGAAGCAATGTTCAATATGTCCTTGATCCAGCAGAAAAAACAAGAAAAAAAATCAACAACTTTCTGCCTGCCATAGATCTGTCACCTCATACAACTGTGTGTTCATTCCATTTCCTCATCAGTACTTTATAGAAAAAAAAAGGTGTTGATTCGTTTAATACTTTGAATGAGTTTTATCACATCAATCCCACTAAGTAGGCAGTGGAAGTTTAGCTATTGATATCAACGGAGCTCCAATTTTGCCCATTACATTGATCAATCTACAGAGATACTTGTAACAGTACTCAATTTCTGCACAAGAGATCTTTTCCAAGCTGAGACCCCCCTCAAGAAGACACTTAATGGAGCCATAATTTTAAGCATGTGCTGAAGCTCTAAGCATGTGCTAGGAGGGAAACCATTCTCAGATGTATTCCTTGACAGGGATGTGCTTAAAAATGGACCACACTGCAGCTCTAAACCAAGATCCCCAAAAGTGATGTCAATGGATTAAGTCAGGGACAGCCATGCAAAATTTCCCCTCACACCACCACAGCAACTTTCCTTTTTTTTTAAATGGAGAAGAGTTTTTCAGAGTTGCCCTTATTCAGAGCTGGCTTCAAGCACGCTTGCCTTAGAGCTCCCCACCAGCTCTCCAGATCAGGTAGCAACACACTGTCTCTGGACCCACTCACAAATTTCCTTTCAAAGTGTCTGCTAGGGCAAGAATTCTTATTTTCTTGTTCAATTGACCTTTTGAAGAAAAAAAAAAATATCACTTTCCCAAGGCCAAACAGGCCATCTGGGGACTGCTATGAATTTCCAACAGCCATCCCTTTCAATGATATCCTTACCTGCGGAGTGCCCAGCCTCTCTATTAAGGGAACCAGGTGAAGTGGGGCATACTTGGCTTCGAGACGCTTCATGCGCACCTCCAAGCGTTCTCCTTCTGTCAAGCGAGCAGCAAACAGTGAAATGAGAGGAGGAAGTGGAGACCCGCAATTTCCACCGAGTTTGCTCAGAGCTGCCCCCCAGCAACCATCCAATGAGCCTTTGGATCAGTGAGCCAAACCGACAGCAAATGAGAGAACCGGTGATGCAGAGAAGGGAGGGATGTGCAATTGCAGTCTCAGCAGCAGCTTAATCATACATGTCCAAAAGCATGTCCCTGTTACTGACCACTCCTACTGAGATGGACATTTCATGCTGTCATTCTCTGAAGAGGCCGTGAAACGGCCTTAAAACCTTAAGGGAACCCCCAAACTGACTTCCATTATTTCAGACTGTAACTAGGCTACAGAAAATGCACCCTTGGCATTTGTATCCACCTGACTTCTGGCTGTATCCGCTTATCTGTTTCAAGGGGGAAGCAGGGCCAGAACTAATCCTCAGCAGAAATGGGAGAGAAGCAGCTTCTGGGCAGAGACCTCCGAGTCTATCCATTGCTTCCCTCTCAGCTTCTTACCTTTGATGTAGACCCTGGGCAAAATATTTTGGAAGGGAGCAGCATGCAGCAAATCACAAACTTCTTCCTGGGACTGAGGCAGGAAGAAAGAGAGATAAAGTAAGTTAAAAAATAGCTATTGGGGTTGAGTGAATGGCTCAGGGGCCTGGGCAACACTACAACAATTCATGTCTATGGCACCTTTTGAAATGCAACCCAGCTCAGTAGTAACTCCAATGGTTTGAACCTAAATGAATTAAAATTGGAAGAAATACTTCTTAGCCAGGAAGTTTCCTTAACTCAAATAAGTTACTTCCTGTCTGTACAAGACCAGAGCTTTATATATATTTTCTGACTCTCTCACTAGCACTGCAAGTAAGAGGAGATAAAGAACATGGAGGTTTCAGTTTCATCTTATCCTGATGACTTCCTTATATTTATTTTTACAGAGTGCCCAGGCGGAAATTATGCTTTGGCTTAGTTATATATTAGGATGGGTACATGTAAAATATACTGACACATGGCTCTGTTACAAATAGGTACATAATATGTTGGCCTGAAATTAATTGGTTGTTCATATGGTGTTCCCGGCCAGGGCTATCAGACCAGAATCCCACTGGTCTAGGCGCCAGGGAGAATAATACGGAAGTCCAGATAGGAATAACATCATGAGATGCCACCTGAGAGAATGCATGCCAATGCACTTGAGAAAAAAATAATCCCAAACACAGATGCACAAGGAGGAGAAACCTAGAAATAGGCAGGTGGAGACTGAGGAGCAATGGCTGACAATACATTGTATACGAGTCTGCAATGGCAAACAGCAGCGAGGAAACCAAAGCTGTTTAACACAGAGGCATTGCGTCACAACAAGGCAATAGTTTGCTCCTACAAAAGTCCAGTTCTAGGACATGCTTTCAGCTCTGAGCTTATTGTAGAGATTTAGACACACTCGAAAACAGGTCATGACAGCGCAGCAAAAGATATTTGGGGACCAGATGGAATGACTTGGCTGGGTCTGCTTGGGATACACAGGTGGATAGCCCACCTTCCAGCCAAGGCAGAGAGGACAGTGTAGCATGAAGCTGCAGGAGGCTGTACTGGCGCATAGATGCTGGGATGAGAGCGAGTTTGTGGGAGTGCAGTTTGTGACACAGTGCTGGAGGGGCACGGACAGTCCAGGGTCCCTCCATGGGCAGAGAGATGCTAGTGCTAACAGAGTGTGCCTGTCACCTTGGTTATTTTTTTTTTTGCAAATGCTATTTATTCCTAGATGAACGTTCTTTCATTGTTTGACTCTGATAATGATAGTATTTTCACCATTTGCAGCCTGCATTCACCTGATATCTGTCCCAAAATTAGTCATGTTATTAACAGATCTCCTCCCCAAGGCCCATTACCTGAGAGTAAGAATTAGGCTTAGAATTTTAGTCTCAAGCAACCCCTCATTCCTCAAATTTAGACAATAAAAAGGAGGTAAAATGGAGCAGACTGCGCATCTTCACTACAACAGTCTCTGCCAGCAAATACCATCAGCCTTAGATCATTCTGACAGCTATGAGGATAACTGCATCATAAAAGCAATTGTCTCTGCTGCATAAGAGATCCACTAGAGGAAAAATCTTGTTTCATGATGGCTCTACACATCAAACATTTTCTAGCAAGTGAAGAACCAGTGCCCGCTGTGTGCAAAATAGCTTTATCTTCTGAATCTATTTCTTTGTGGAAAAATAGGGGATCAGAGAGGGAGAGACTTTGGCTGACATCGAAAATGGGCAGATACAAACTTTGATGGGCAGCCTTCCTAAAGGGACCCCTAAATTCTGTTGTCTTTATTTTCTGCTATTCTAAAAATACCAGTATATTGCTGATATACAGATCCTGGGACTGGAGGAACATTTTGCATTGAAATGATTATCTACAAGAAACCACCACATGTCCCTTAAGTAGCCATTTAAAAATGGGGCAGAAAAGGCAAACCAATATATCCAGCATAAAATCCAACACTGAGAACAGCAGAAAGCAGTGACAAAGCCACAAAAGAAACAGAAACTTCCAGGGTATAGTTGGCAACTCCAGTCATTCTGTAAAATAATGCCTATCTGCTAGGTGATACACATCTCTAGTTTTCTTAACATTATGCAATTACTTCTCACTGAATGTGTTTGATACACTGTATCAGGAACTAGAAGTCTCTATATCTGTTGTTAAAATGCAAAGGCAAGGGTAGAAATACCCATTTTGAGGACATGCAGAGGTTTGCAGTTTTCCCTGCGTTCTATGGTGGGATAAAACTTGGAGTCTTTCAATTCCTTCTGGTTTTGCTCTGAACAATTCTTTCTAGCTTTGCTTGGAAATCCCATCTTATGCTAGGAAAGTCTTCCTGAAATAGTCATGGAAAAACTGAAACAACATTTTTAATGGAAAATAGTGTTGTTTAACACTCCTCAGTTGGCTCTAGGCCAAAATGTGAAATTCTTTACAAAGTTTGTTGTGTGGAAAAACTAGAAGCTAAGAAGACATGTGGCACTCAGCTATAGCCTTTGCCCCATACCAGAAGGGGCATCACATGAGCTGAGAGGCTGAGAGAATTGTGCACGTGCAAAACTCTTGTGCTGGAGCAATAGCAAGTTGTCACTCCAGCTAAGTTTTCAGTGAAGATAACTCAAAGGAAATACATCATCAGCTCTTCTGAAATTTCCTTCCTGTTGTATTGCTTTATCCTTATCACCATTAATTAATCTGTGGGGTTTTTTTCATTGCACTGCCACTTCAAAAGAGCAGAGGTCTGAAATCTGCTTCTCACTCTACAAATATATGTATAAAAAAGTATTCATCTCTGCCCCAGAGAACTTACAATCTAGAATTAAGCTCCAGATGGTTTTATTTCTGAGAAGGATGAACAAGGAATAGCATTTGGTCCAAGAATTACATCTAGATCTTCCAGTATTCAGATTCTCCTTCAGCAGTACCAAATGTCAGTGACCAAGCACCCATACACACCACCCCCATAGACTCTCCAAACAAACCCCAATAACACAGCCCCAGAGAGACCATGAGCACATGAGAAGCTGTAAAGTAACATTTCCCAAACTCTTCTGCTGGAGAACCTATTTCCACTTATAGTCTTGAGCTGGCAATTTCAAGTACAATCTGTTGGTGCAGGGGGTTTTGCCTTACCAAAGCCTGCTCGATAAGGAGGCAGAAGAGAATGGCATTTCCCACTTCTCTGAGGCTCTGGAACACATCAGTCTTCAGCTCTGCATACTCAATGATGTCTTTCAGCTGATGGTGGAAAAACTCCAGGATTCCTTAAAAGGCAAGGAAGGATAGTTACGGAAGTGAGAGTAGAATCACCCTCCCAATAGCTTGGATAAAAAGACAATCAGTGTGTGATATTTCCTTAATCACAAACTGCAAGCTGAAACTGCTAAATGGATAGATGGAGACCGGCATCAGGGAAGGCAGTGCCTTGTCCTTCTTTCAGTAAACCTTGGGAAGTAGGAAGTAATTCATATGAAGTCCCTGGATTTCCTCATCAGAGGAAAAAAGAGTTTCAAGACTGTAACAGATGTCTTGGTGCTAGCTCATGTATACCAGGCAGAGCTTCCCCACACAGCTCAATGGCAGACTGCAGTCATGCTGCAAAAAATCTTTGTGTCAACTAAGCAGAGCTTTTGAGAAATAGGTGAACTCACAATAACAAAAGCTTACAAAATCCTGAAAACAAACCACAAGCTACAAGAAAAACATTCCCTTATCATCCATCTATGTGTTCAAATGGAAGTTTCCAACAGATTTCCTGGAAAAGTTTACTATGCATGTTCCAGTGTCAACAGCAAAGCAGCTGAAAGTGTGTCTCAGCAAGCCTGGCTGCACGTTGCACTGGCATGTCTGGTGCCAAACCTTGTTTAATGCTGGTGTGTGCCTGACTAAATGCTGCACCAACATAAATGCTTATGTAGCACCCACCTGGAGAGCCATATTCATGTCTTGGCAAGCGGCATATCTTGGGCATTACTTCGATCAGAGTCTTCACATACTGCAGGATGGTGCCTTGTAGCTGTCAGAGACAAAAGGAGCTTAAACTGGATTGATGGCTTCTCCTGATACTGGTTTTGAAGAACGATAATTATGGACAGTTCCACATCTGACAGCACAGGATGAAACTTCAGCTGGGGTCCAAGAAGAAATTGCTTAATTTGGATTTCACTGAAATATAAAACTCAGCCAAAGTGTATGTAGTTAGAGAGCTTTTACAGCTTCCTTCGAAATAATAAATCACAGCTGCATGGATTTTAAACTTCAAAACACAGCTTGCCGTGTTTGCATTGTTTGCAGCTGACATCCAAACAAGGCTCAGTCTTATATTCAGCTGAACTTGTGCTCCTGACTCAAAAAAGCATTTCACCAGAGCTGCTAAAAGAGTCATTCCCCAGCACAGGAAATGCTCCTTTCACCTGAGGAGCCATCACTAGATACTCAAGAGTTTAAAAAAGAACTTATGTGCATGTAGAACAAGTTTCTGCAGATCTGTTTTGAACTAATATGGACAAGAACAAAACATACTTCTTAGCGAAAAGCACTTGCTATCACTTGGAGTTATACACCTGCATCCTGTGGATACATTATATGGGATTATGTGCTAAACACTATTTAGCTGAAGATAAAATTTTTGTCTTTGTGCTGAATGCTGTATGACCTCACACACCAGCTACAGCATTTTCAATTAAGTGACATAAATTAGTTGACAGTAACCAAAACAAGACAGTACAGCTTGAACAAGGACTTACCTATAGCAGGAATTCTATTATAAAGACTCAAAAACCGGTTTCATCAGTTTTGTTGCCTGCTCTCTGCCATACTGCAGCTGTACAGGGGTATCACAAGGTGATGAGACAAAGTGCTCTTGTGCTACTGCTGAGCAGAAGCACATCTTGAAGGTCTCCCAGACTGCAGCATGGGTGGTGCTGAGGGACCATGAGTGCCTTGTCCCACCTGATCACTTCCCAGTGGCTTTAGCAAAGCAGCATGCCAGCCCTATCACCCCCAGTTGTAGGTGTCTGATCCCAGTTAACACTTGAAATGGTGGAAACACTTCCATCATCCCACATGAATCAGTGGGATTCCATTAATACAAGACCATTAATACAAGTGTCTCAGTGTGGATCAAGGGACATGAAGATATGAACACCCTGAACCCAAAGCCCAGGCTGACTGTCCAACCTGTGCTTCTTAAGGCATCAAGCTTTCTCCATTGCCAAAGTTAGGCTCAGAATTACCAGGCTCTTGACGATCTTCAACAGCTCCTCCATGACCACTGCGATGCCTTGATAGCCAAGAAGCCTGCAGATTGTCTTGAAATGAGGTGGCCCCACAAAATTGCGGTATGAGCTGTAGATGTGACTGTAGGCAATGTTGAGAGGCTGAGAAATTAGAAGAACGACAGTTAGATAGGAGCATTTACCAGTCCTATAAGTAATTCTCTTATCACAGTATTACGTTCCATCACTTCAAATATTTTTTAAGGAAGAGAAGGAGAAACAGTAATACCCATGACAATTCCCATTTATTTTAGTTTTTGTGGCAAAGATTGCTTTTCTTCCTACATAGTCAGATATATTATAATCTCAACACACTGTCACATCACAAGGTTTATTATCCTCCTATGTAGCAACACCACATTAATTTTCTAGGTAATTTACTCTCCCATACATTCCCAATCGATTCACTAGCCCTTAGCCTCTTCAAACCCAAATTACTCTCTGATAAAACTAAAAGCTTTGTATGCAGGTAACCATACAGGTTGTTTTTTTTCCTACAAGCACCTGCTTTAAATGACAATTAAGAAAATAGGAACTGCAGCAGCTGAGATTAAGAGCAGTTGAAAGACACAGAGAAAAGATCCTTAGTGCATCCTGCAAAGCTCTACTTCAGTCTCTGTGCTTAACACATATCCCCATGGGACTGTGAATACAGCAAGGTTCTGACCCTGGCCTAGGGAGAATAGTACCCAGGGTTCTGACCGCCCCAACATTTTTAGCAGCAGAAAACAGAAAGTGATTTCCAGGAAAGTACTCTTTCAGTGTAACCTCAGAAATGTGGAAATTGCTGCAATATTTTATCACTGGAACATTGATAGGATCCATTTGGTGTGAGGGAGACAGAAGTAGGGGGAATTAATTCACTTGTGTGATCCACGAAACATACTGAAAGTCAGATTTAGCTGAGACATTGCACGCTGAGCTCAGGCTCTGCAACAGAAGTGTTGGCATCATGATTCAGCCCAGCAGAGAAGGGCTGCAGCCTCCCCCCACAGTATCTATAACTGTAGCCTCCAGAAACAGCAAAAAAGCACATTCTATGATCCTGGCATCATAGTGCCCCTTCTAGCAAAACACAGACAAACCCCTGCGTCACACTTACCAAAAGATCTTTCTTAAACAGGGGTAAGAAAACAAGTTGAACTGTATCCCCAATGCACTGTGCAAGGCTGACTTTGCTTCTCATGTGAATGCTGCCTACCAGAGGCCTACTGCATCCTCCTGCAGCAGGGAGCTTGCTTCCCTGCAGATACTGAAGACCCCATGCTGCAGGGATTCCCTTCCTTTCCCTTCCTTTTCTTTCCCTTCCCTTCATGGAGTCAAGGGAGTAGCCACTTAATAGCTTAGGGTGAAAGGGAGCAAGTGCTGAAGTAGCAGAACGGGAGAAAATGTTGTCTATCCTCCAACACCGCTGCTCCCAGCAACTGCAATAGAGCTGAAGGCTTGAGCTGTCCCCCAGTTCTGACTCATGTCCTCAAGATTTACTTTAACACTTCATTTGAGCTACTAATGAGTTACAAAGTGAAGTAATTTGCTGGGAATTGGAAAAGTATTATCTTTTGCTCTCAGATATAGAATTTCATCAGACTGAGGTACTGGTCGCACTTTCAATGACTTGTCAGTTCCTTAATCAATTAATTATCACTCATTTTGTTACAGCCCCACTGCTCTGGTCCAGCATCTTACTGCCTACTATAATTCCTAGGTGCTCTTTGAAAGAGCTAGCAGAAAGAAGACACAGTTAGAAAATCCCCTATTTCCTGCAAAATATAATTTTACTTCCTTCTCCTGGTAAGGAAAAAAACCTTTAACACTGTCAAGTACAGAAAGGCCACCTTGAAGGCTCTAGTGCATTCATGC
The DNA here is from genome assembly GCA_013399075.1 of Chloroceryle aenea. Taxonomy (NCBI): domain Eukaryota; kingdom Metazoa; phylum Chordata; class Aves; order Coraciiformes; family Cerylidae; genus Chloroceryle; species Chloroceryle aenea. The sequence goes on along the minus strand of VWZY01006230.1, from coordinate 61,073 downwards.
CCAACAAGCATGAGCTTTCTCTCCCATCAAAACTAAATAAAAGGACCATGAATAAGGAGGGGCCAGAGTTTAAACATCATTTAGCAACTTTCAAAGCTCCTTAGATGCCAGCTTCTGTTAAGAGAATGGTGTTTGAGCATCCTACTTAGGCTTCTATCTGCATTCTTAGATAACTAAGTCTTTAGAAATCTGTTTGGTAGAGACTGATTCAAAGTCACTAGATATGTACACTGATGCATGTGAAAAACAGCAAAGAGTTTATGTTTTGAAAAGTGTGTCTGTTTAAGCACCAGGTAATGCTCAGCCTGGAACACATGCCAAATGGCCAGCATGATCAGCCCAGAGGGAAGCCAGTAACTGCTGTGGCCCCAGCCCAGCCATGCTTTTGTGGTGTTTTGTTGCTGTGGCTTTTGCAATGCCCTAGGTATCTCCAGAAAGTGCCGTGCTTCAGAGGTGATCCTGAGCCCTGAGATAGGTCCTTGCACCTTCCTTCCATGCTTCCCCATAGGGTCCTTTACCCTGTTATTACCCCCCTAGTTAGCACAGAGGTGGTGGCTCATCCATACTAGAGGAGGAACTAAATATTGGACAGTATTTCCATTTCAGTGGACTCATGAATCCACAGTCATTTTTGGAAGCCTCCCTGCATCCATGGCTAGGAGACAGGTCTGTCTGTGCACATACCACAGTCCCCTGACATTAGCTACCACCAAGTACCCAGTTGTGGAGCAGCTGGTCAGATTTTCGCTGTAATAGGTCTGACATTTCAGTGTACTGGCAGTGAGTTGCCATGCAGCCACCCATCTCAGAGCATTCCCTTGCCTCTCTGTTGAATAATGGGGCTGGAGAGCAGCTTTCAAGTGGGCTTTTCCCTCAAGTCGGGGTCTCAGTAATAAGCCTGAGTGAGAGAAGGCACATTTTAGGACCTGCACTGGCTGCAGATGAGCAGGATGATTCATCCCTGCCTGTCTGCATGATGAGGTAGGTTTATCGAGCTCTCTGCAGAGCCACACAGCACATTAGCAGCAGGCTTGTGTCTAATAATAATTCTCTGCCAGCAATTAAAAATATAACTCCATTTAAGGGTGAGATACACAGCTTGGGGTAAAGACTGTAGGATGTAAAAATGACACCAGTGGATATTTTAAGACAAAACAGAAGGTACAAGTTGGCTGCACAGCACGGTTCACTCCCCCACACTGGGCAGCTACTTCCAACCTCTCATAGAACCAAAGCAAAGCCCCCGATCTCACTGCATCCTGGGAGCAGCAGCTGTCAGAGACACTGCAGAGGTTGCCCCATCTTTGGTTTGGGGCCAAACAGGCAGGTTTGGGGGCTGAGAGAGCAGGCAGGCTGAGATTTGTCACATGGGACAAATCTCCCATGCTGTCCCACAGTGCCCAGGTGTCTTACCCTGTGCCCAGGTCTTAGGGACAGCCATCTGTACTTGGGAGCACATGGGGAAGACAAGACCCCCATGTTGCTTTAGGAGCTCATGGATGCTCTGGAGCAGATTCACCAGCAAATGAAGCAAAACAAAACCCAGTTGTCATTCCCATGTCTTTGAGCTTGTTGTTGGCCATCACTCAGACCTGTCTGAGCCCACCTGAGGGAAGACATGGAGAGTTTTATCCGATAAGATGGTTCAGAGAGAGAGATAACAGACAGATAATACTGCTTTTTCCAGCACCCCCTTGGATAAATGAAGAGCTAACAAAAGAGGAATATACTTGAGAGACAAAAAGGACTTGCACACTGTCCAAGACTTAGTCCAGGCTCCCAGCCAACCTAACTTCAGTGCAACAGCTGAGATGGTGCCTTAGAAAATGAAAAACAGTTGTGACCAGAACGGTCAGAGAAGGGTCTGTTAAGTTAAATAGCCTGAATATGGCCTGATTCCTTCCTCTGCCACAAGCAACCTTCACTCTCTTTATAAAGCTTTTACCATATTCAGCTCTATCAGCCATCTGCTACGATTTTAATGAAAAAAAAACAGCCCAACCTCTTCCCTGGTTGGAATGGACAGAACATGGGCAATGCAGTGGGCATGTTTATATACTGTATTGAAACTGCAGCTGTGTACACTCTGTGTCTCAGCATAATGCCCCACCATACCAACTACTGATCTTCAGCGACTGTACACACTGCTATTATTTACAACAAGCTAATGGCCACTGTTGGTTGGAGGGGTCATCAGCCCCCACTGCCAACATCTCGTGAAGAAACTGCAGCTCCTCAACACCTTTGTGTTGTTGCTGCAGACACAGCAGCAGAAGATAGAGTGGCTTCATCCCATTCACAAGCCATAACTATTTTTACAAGCGCTGGCAGCAAATACTGTCCTTCAGGTTACATCTGCCTGCACACTTGTTAAAGAAAAGGGAGCAAATTTAACCAGGGAAAGGAAAACTGGGATTTCCAGCGAGTCTGGCGTGACCTTAGGCCCAGCGGTGCCAATAAAAACAGAAACACTCATGAAAATTCATAAACAAAGCCCAATCTAGAGCATTTACAGAGCTAAGAAGTAGTATGAGCAGTAAGTAGTGGGTTGCTGGTAATTTTTCAGCTTCTTTGTTAGAGACTTGGCAACATGCTGTGTTTTATAAGTGGCTGAATGAGAGAAAATGGCTCAGTTTCTGCTGGTCACTGGAGCACACCTGCAGTTTACATCCTACCATGTGGAGTGAGGTATTCCAAGCAGTGCCACAGCTGAGTCCACCTGCAGATATAGGTAACACTGGTGCTGGAGCAGTCCTGGCACTGGCAGGGTTTTGGCAGCTTCTCATTCTGGGAAATGAGAATTTCAAGCTCATCACCAGCGTAAGCTGCATAAGCTTGATTTTGGGAGCAGATACTACTGACACCACTGAAAGCTTTGCTATGGTTTCCTTTGAGCTAGTGGTATTGACCATGGCATGCAGAAAGGTCAGCAGGACCATTTGCTGGCCCAGTCCAACTATTCCCATTTTCTTCTGTTTCTTCCTGCTAAAACATCTTATATGTGAACAACTGATATTTAATTTTGAAGCAACTGTGAACACTGATAAACTCAGCAACCCAAACACCATGAGAAAATTATCTCATGAAAACATTACCACCTTGTGTAATCCACCTTTCTGAAGCATGGATTTGTATCCTCAGCTCTCTCTGTGCAGGCAAGGATGAACTTTACTCACAACATGGGACCAGCTAAGAACTCTATCCCCCTGCTTTTGTAGGCAGGACTGAGACATGTAAAAGGCAGAAAGCCACCTTGGAGCACTTTCATTTCCATTTCTGCCCATAATTGTTTTCATCTTTCCTCCCAATTTTCAGCTTGCTGGCAGCTGCAGCTCACTCACAGAGACATGAAGGAATACAGGTCTTGGAAGACAAACACAAATCATCAAGAACTGCAAAACGTAAATCAAAAGCAAGGGTTCTGCATACTCCCTAGGTTTGTAATAGCTCCCCCTGATGGAGTTTGCATTATCTCATCACTGTTGATATTTGGATTATCTTTGAAACATTGCAAGCACATTTGCAGGAATGACATGGAATCAGCAACTCCAGACCTGGGACCAGTATTTCTTCTGGGAAGGTTCCTCGCTCAAACACATTTTGGCTTAAATCTTAGCAGTTTAAATGTGCAAAAAAAATCACAGAATTAAAGACAAATCCCATGGGTTTTGCAGTCCAGGATCCTAGATTTCATAGTATGTGCCAATGTGTCCAGATGATGCAGTGATGGTCTTGCTGGGGAACTGTGAATAAGGGAAAAAATAGAAAACCCCAACCAACTCAAGCTAGCAAACAAACTACCTGGCTTATTTTTTTCTACCTCAGAGCCACATAACTTCTCCCAAGCAAAAGCTTTTAGGGATAACACTCCCAAATTACTTGAAGATGCCTCCCATCCTTTCTTATTGGTTGCTATGGTGAGAGATGACGGAGTCCCAGACGGGTATAATACAAGACAGCACACAGGGAAGGGATTTAGCGGAGGCAGGAGAGAGGTGAGCAGTGGGAAGAGGGGAAGGTGCTGCCTGCCTGTGGCTACACTGCTCACCAGCACTGACAGGCCACCGCAGACCGGCCCGGGGAGGTAAGCGGCTGCCTGCAGCTGTGGGAGGGCTCAGTGATGGGTGTGTGTGCTCTTCTGCTCTTTGTGTGAGAACGGTTAAAATGGTTGTTAAGATGAACTGATTTTTGACTGAATTAAAGGAAAGTCAGTTGTAGTAAAAGAGAGAGGAAGGGCAAAAAAGTAACTGGGTTTACTGCATGCAGCTCTTGCTCAGAGCACTCAGACAGTTGAGAGAAAGAACCCTGCAGAGCTCAGAGAGCACTCCGCGGATCTAAAGGAGTGATGTACTGAAGTGATTTGCGGCTGTTCCTAACCAGCAATTCGATAGTTGTCAGTGTCTTTAATATAGGGGAGAGCTTTGTATTTATTATTCATATGTTTGTATTTCCCTAAAGGCACTGATTTTATGTATCACCAATCTTCAGATTTCACATTTAAGACCCTGACACTACAGTGTGAGATGCTGCAGGAACAGAAAGAATTTATACTCTACTAAGCAGCAAGTAGGTACAGAAAATGCAGCAACAACTTAAACCAGTGAATTACTCATAATGCAGCTTTTAAAATGGCATTTAGGTGTAAAATAAGAATATCTGCTGTCAGCCTCACAAGCAAGGCGGAGCTAGTTTAATGATCAGTTTATGTTAATCACAGTTGCAGCATCCTTTCTATTCCATGGGAAACACAAAAGATCAAAAAGCTTCCTGTAAAGACCACTAGTCAGAAAGAAGAGATTTTAAAAAAAGTCTGACTAAAGCATAAACTATGTCCTACATCCCAGTTGTTTGTTTTTGTTACAGAGCAGGGTGATACAGTATTCTGGGCATCAGCAGGATTCATCTTTTGTAATTACAGTCATCTAAGACCTAGCATCCGATCTAAGATAGAGAGGCATAGTCCCGAGTCCAATTTAAGAGCCAGTAATGCCTGTGGAAAGATTTCAGTGATGTCAGTGGCTTTTGAGCCTGTACACAAATTGGTAAACTCAGCCTTTCCCTGCATCTGGTTTCAGGTGCACAATGAACATTGAAGTGCACAACATCACTTACACCAGTGCCACAGTCTCCTGGGCCATGAACAACCCCTGTCCAGAGAACTACTACCACGTCATGTACCGCCCCAACTGGAACAGCGTCTTTGCAGGCTATTTACGACAAAACCTCCACCGTGAGGAGCGAGTTCCTCACCCCCTCAGCTCCCTTGTCCTCCACCGACTCACACCATCCACCATCTACGTCCTCTGCATCACATGCAAGAACTCCTATCCCTCCAGCAACCACTGCACCACCTTTCACACTCTGGACGACCCCCCCCTGGTTTTTGGCAGCAATAAGCATGAACCTACTCCCTCCATGTGGATGGTGAGCAGCCTGCTACTCCTCTGCTTCATTGCTCTCCTGGCCTATGGCTGCCTGCAGTTCTGGTCAGCACGCTGCCACCAGGCTGCGAGGCTGAAGCATCCCAACGCCAACCCCGAAGAAGCAGGTGAAGGGAGCAGCTCACCAGAGGGGCCACTGAATGATGGACTGAGAGAGGAGCTTCTGGAAGTCCCCATGACCACTGTGCTAATGAAGAGCTCCAGTTTCATGAGTGAGAGTCTATACAGATCTCCCCACTGCTTTTTTTCCTATAAAAAAAGCGATGATAAAAGGGCCATCTTGCCACAGCATGGCTTTCCATGAGAACAAAATAAAGGGAGACCCTGCTTAGAGGCTTGGTTATGTTGCTCTTTCCCAGCTCTTGCCAACAAGACTGTCTCTGTGTCCACAGGGGCTGTCTGTCCCAGAGTATTACATGAGACAGAAACATTGGTCACAGGACCAATGACTTCTGTCAAGTGACAAAACACTCTCATTTGCTGAGAGTTTTTCAAAAGAAATGAAGTCATCTCTCTCGGAAGGTCCAGGCTAAGCTGACTGGGGTGTCATTAGCTCATCTGCATCAGTGCTGCAGGTTCACTTCATAGTCATCAATCTACCTGCACAAAAAATAAACTTCACTCAAGTAGTTTCACACTTGAGTGATCCTCTATTAGCATCACACCCTGAGCCCTGGTAACGCCTGTATAAACACTCATTGCAGCCTGACAAAAGAGCTTTTTGTCAGTATTAAGTAGGCTATATTTGCACACCCAAGTATTTCAGTAATTCCCACTTTGAACTACAAATGGGATTCCTGAAGTGCTACCTTCCTCAGGAAGGAACACTGCTTTGGAAATCCAACTTATTCTCCTCATATCTCTGTACATTTAGATGGATGTGACTTGGTCTCAGTGTCAACACTAAGCACAGAGGAGTGTCAGCTTCCCCTAACATAGGCATGTTATGGAGAATAATACAGGAAAGCAATAGCAAAAGCACACTAAATCTGCTTCTTGCATGGCTTTTTGGTTGCACACAGCAATGTGACCCTGCAAACTTGCACCTGCCATCCTACTAATGAACTAGTGTTTGCATTTTTTTCTTCCTAAATAAATGCTTTCCACGTCCACCCCTTCTGGCTGTTGTAGCTCATTTACTGACCTTGGATCCGTAGAGGTAATATGGCTGAACATTGGCTGGCTTGTCCCGCTGGGGTTCCTGTGTGAATGGGATTGCTGTCCTCACAAACCTGTGGCAGGCATGGGAGATGGGGAGGAAAGCAGTCAGAGCCCAGTTAATTGTGTTGAGTGAAGATATGGCATGGTCTGGGATGAACAGCAGTTGCAAATTAACTAGCAGTTCATCACTTGAGCTACATGAACTGGAATGCCATCTCCTGCCCCAATCTATTGCTGGTGTAAACCATGTCAGTTTAACCTTCCAAAGGTGGGGTTCATTTGGGGCAGGCAAAAAACCCATATATGAGTAGCTACCACAGCTCTGCTGCTCAGCAAAATAACCATCTAAATCAAATTAGCACATTTGCTTGTAGTCACTGTCCAACTTTGTTATTTGAATTTGTTACCAACATTTTTAAGGCTAAGGGGAGGTGGTGGGCTTTAACTTCATTTTACCTGTAACTGATGCATCCCATAGGGAATAAAAACCTCACCACAATGTGTGTGAATTTTATGTATCAGGTTTGATATTTTGGAAAGAAAAACGGGTCACAAGGTGACCCTTTCCTGCTTTTTCTCCTCACCTGTTGGTGGATCCATTGTAGCAGTAGTTGGGTAGAAAGTCAAAGTTGAGCTCCCAGAAGACATGGAGAGTGATGCGCCCATAGGGCGCGGAGACATTGTGGTTGGCCTCCCGGAACATGGCATCAAAGCTGTCCAAAGTCATGTGCTTGCACAGCAACCTGTGAGTCAGGCGATTTATTTCCAAGAGCCATTCCAGCTCCTGCAGTACAAAGTAGCAGCAAATGCAACATATTACCAAGATGACAATAGAAACAGATGATAATTACCAGAGGAATGATTTTATATCCACATTCACAAAAAACTTTCCAGGTGAGGATGTAGCAAATGCTAAAGACATCAATTTAACTCAGTGGCTAAGGCAAATTGCACTTCTACTCAAGAGGTCCTGGTTCAGTGTCTCCTAAATCTGCAGGAAACAAAATTAATTTTCTCCCCACTGAGCACTGGTTGGCTTTAACCTCAGAAGCTTTCAAAGGTGGAAAACAGCAATTTTACACTGCTTGACTCTGATGCTTCTGTGATGTATCAAAGGCAGCAAATCCTGCACACACGAAACAACATCTCAGCCACCTTCACCCAGCTAGGGGAATTAAAGTCAAGATTTCCTTCTCTCAGGTTACAGGACTCTCTTATATAAGCTCTACAAAATCTAACTGCTGACTGTCACCGTATGATTTATACAGATAATTAATTGTCCAATAATAATGCAATTAAAGCTGCATCAATAAAAACAGTAGAGACTCGGCATAAAGGAGGACTGTACATGGGACTTGAAGCAGAAGACAGTTGACTGTGTATCCATAGTAGTGTATTATTCTTTCTATTCATACTCACAGTCAATAACCGTTCTTACCACTATGGATGTCAGGTCCTCGCTCTCAAAGCGGCTAATGGCCTGGTCTAACGATTTGTACATTGCTGCTGAGATACGCTGGGTAATGAGCCTGTTCAGGTCAATTGATCTACCCAGCAACTGGGAAAAGAAGAGAAGATATGTACATGTTACATATATATATATGCACACAGATGAAGGAAAAGGTATTTTATTTCTTTTTTAACAGATGCAAATTGAAACCAAACATCTAAGTCTGTTTAAATGTTAAAGTGATGATGTAAACACCTTGGTTGAATTTGTCATTACTTAAGAGGGAAGGAGAGAGATGTGGAGCGTATTAGGCCACAATCAGGCCCTATGTCCTGCATGTGGTGTGTCAGAAACAGATTCATACCTTCTCATTCTAGTACTGAGATTGAGTCAGTCCAGCAGTAGGATGCCAGCCACCAGTAAAAGGATAATAGACCAAGAGCTATGTGTACTGGAGTCTACTGCTTGCACTGTACCTGGACATGCCTCTGCTTGAGCAGTGTTTCATAGCGGTTGGATGGTGGGTATGGAATAATCACCCCGTAATTCTTACATTCAGCCCGGAAACGTTTGTCCAATAGAACACTGAGAAAAGGAAGCAGTGTCAGGAAAAAAGAAACATACACAGCTTATCTTTTTTTTTTTTTTCCCCAGAGTTCTTTTCATCCTTCTTTTCATCTTGCTCTGAATGCTAAGAAATTTCCACACTCTAATAAGTGCTTACACAACTGAATGACAGGACAGTCATTGTTATCTGGGGACTGCCATGCTGTTGGCCGTCATTCCTGGCTTTTGTAGTGAAAACATTGAAAAAAAATAAAAGACTCTGATGGAAGATATCACTAGTGCTAGGTTCTGTGGTGGTCCCACAGGTGTGCTCCTTCTTTGAAGATGTGCTGTGGGAACATGTGGTTCATTATGGTGATTGCTCTCCTTCTCTAAGGCCAAATGTAATCTAGAGACAAAACCTGTTGCAGAGTTACACTAAAGACTTGGTTTACCTTTGGGGACATGAGAGGAGGATTCATACTAGAGTTCATCCATGTTCTTTAAATAGGCAAGAAGAAAATGTCACGAAATCCCTACCTCCCCACAACAGAGAAAGAGGCTGCAGAAGTCCTACAGCAAGTTGGTCTGATGCATGACCTAAGATAGTACCCTTCTAGCTTTTACAAGTCCTGCTGCTTTGCTAGGGTGAGGATAAGTGAATATTCCTGTTTTGTAGAGACAGGAGGCTTCCACTCATCTGCCTGGTACACAAACAGAAGTCAAACAAGGACACATCTTCATTAGGCTTGATTTGCTTTTCTGGTGCTCTCACAGATTCTACTCAGACAGCTATTTAGGATGCCAATTAATATTTTGTTCACTTTTAACCATGTCTCCTTGCCACCGTTAATTAGTTTTCTTCATCTACACTGGTCTGACATGGACAGCCATCTCTGTAGGACAGGGATGATCTATTTTGTTATGTCTACTTGCAGCAGCTACTCCCTGAGGGGAACCTTTCGGTTAAGAGCAATTTGGATATAGCCGTGTCATCAGTCAGGTTCTCCTACCTGCCAGCCATTGCTTTATAATAGGCAAAGATCTGATCTGCCAGCTTGTACACAAATTGATCAAAGCACAAATTCACCTGGGGGAGGAAAAACAAGACTTTATGAGGGTGTCACAGTTCAGAGAAGCTCCTTTCTATGCATGCAAGATCAGTACAGCTTAAAAGAGAGCTCTAATTTTATACATACATGTATGTCACACTATCTAAAAATCACACTGCAGTTCTCACATACTAAAGGTAAGCAGAAAATTGCATTTTATTTCTTGCAGTTTCTGCATGTTCTCAGAGGTCCTGAGCCCCCATCCCCAGTCATCCTTCTCTCTCAGGGATCTCCAGTTTCTTATTTTCCTCTGAGGTCTCATAACCCTCTGCCCAGACAGACTCTTCCAAGCCCCAGAGTTTGACAGACTTTGGCTTCTGCAGTTTCCCATGGGTACAGCTAAGCTTAAGCCCTTAATCAGCAGAGTCTGTAAGGTCTCTGGAAATTCTGATATTCTGAAAACTTCTTCGTCTGATGGGGTACTGTTTTCAGGAGATGCCTATAATGAGTTCATTGAACTGCTGAGTAGAGCTGTCAAATAGGGCAGTGTGACCCCAGTGAGCTCATTCCATACAATAAAGATGAAGAGAACTTACTTCAGCTTCAATTTCATCATATAGGAACTGCTTTTTGAACTTGGTCAAGGCATAATATGCGCTGTCATTATAGAGGTCCAAGGGGTACAGTACGTACCTGAAGGCAAGAAAACAGATCATGTCTTAAATGAACTTTGGAGTGTATGAGCATGAACAGCAGCCAGTGCATGTGCCCTGCTCAGTGTAAAAAACGGCTTTTTTCTGATTTCACTCTTATTTCTTCCACTCCCTCCAACCCCTCAAATACTCCCTCTTGCTCCTTGTGTCCTGTGGGAAGCAGCTAGAACAGATCGGTATTTGAGCTAACTGTGATTTGTTCAACCAACACTTGCTCCTTCTCTACCCTTTAAAAAGTTTTCATCCTGCCCTCACTCTACAGAGTGCTCTGACAATGGCAATAAAATGGAGAACAAAGTTATACTAATGAGGAAGATATTATGAACATAAGTACACTTCCCTAACAGCAATTTCTCTCATCATTTATCACTTATATAGAGAAAAAAGTGTTTAGGTGCCTTAGCCAGGGCCCACATCCCTTTGGTTGCATATGCTGACTGCTGCATGCAGATGATGGTACTACAAAAGTAGTGCCCACATCCAAATAGAGCAGTTGCCAGCTGCTGGTTTATGATGCTTCAGTGCGCACCAGTGCCAGGAAACCACCCGTGTGCACCTGCTAATGAGATATTCATTCAGTGCACATTCATGTGCCAGCAAGTCAAGAAACATCTGTTTTCCCTTCCACATCAAAAAGATTGTTTGTCACCAGCCTACCCTTCCCCAAACAAAATCAAGCCCTAGCACGTGCACACTCCCAACACAGCCCATTAGTTCTTACTCCATCATGGATGGTTCTTTGGTTTCCAGAATATGGTCTGTGAGGATCCAGGGCATGGACATTTCAATGGGGAACTGGATGCGGCGGCCCATGGTCAGCTCCAGGAAGAATTCTCGGAACCAAAGCTGGGACAGGTCGCAGCACTGCTGCAGTGCTTCTGAAATATAGAGGAGATTCCCCCCAGCAGGAGGGCACCCATGTTACCCCCATGGGGATGGCAGCAAGGGAAGTGCACTGGAGGCAGCTGCTGCAGCCTCATATTGGACTGGTTTAGAGCATGGAACATTTACATACCAATTACCACCTAGAAGCATACTACAATCAGGCAGAAGCAGGACATTTGGGAAAAATCAAGGGAATTCTTCTGCATAGCTCAGTGAAAGGTAAAGCTAATCTACCTTTGCCTTTCTGAGCATGCAAGAGTTAGATTCAAGCCTCCCCTTGCCATAACCTCACCACTGATGTTGAGAAGGTGGGTGAAGAAGAAGGACTGCTTGTGGAATTCCTCAATGGCCAAGACTATTGGCCCATCCAGGCTGCTCCTCAGAGTCTTCTTTGAGCCACTCTTGTCTGCTATGAGGGACTCCAGCATGGTCCGCACCATGTAAAGCTTCAGAAGAAAGTTGACATGTAGTTACTACTCTCCAGTGAGACACCACCACACACAGTTGTGGTGCTCTGCAACAGAAAGTAACACTTCTCCCAGATGGCTACTACTCTCTGAACCCATCTTTCTGAGCTAGAAATAATTACATCCCTAAAAAAAGAGGTTTGGGGAATTATACAACAAATCAGGCACCAGAGCAACATTTAATACACAACAGTGTGAAGACTTTGTGGAACAGACCATGAAAACAGCTGCTAATTCACGGGGTGAGAGACTCCAACATGGCTCTAAGATCCTTAACTAAGATTCCTACACAGGAGATGGACACTTACCTGTGTACTTGATGGTCCTACTGCTCGTCGTGGGACTTTAATATCAAATCCACCTTTAGGATCCTTCTCACCTCTCAGGCAAGGGTCATTTGGAGGTTCTCGACCTCCCTCCCAGTCACATATTGTCTTCCGAATTGCCTGAAGGACACTGGAGTGGGTGGGAAAGTAATGCTTAAGCTTGATTTTGTTTTGAGATGAAAATATTCACTGCTGTGCACATATGGGAGGAAAAGTACCTGAGGCAGGGACATACACTGTCGTTATTGGGGAAGTTATGCCAAAAAGTTACCTTGGAAACTGCTGCTGGCCAAGGTCTGCTGGCTGTTTGTATACCCCAAGGCATACGCAGGGCCATATGCTTATGTAGTACAAATGTATTACACAAACAAATACATGGGCTTTGCTTTTCATTCAAGAGGACAGACTGACCTGATCAGAACATTCTTCTTCTTCCTGACTGCCTGCCTGAGTGGTTCTCTCAGGGTCACCTGGGCAAAGTCCTGCAGGGCTGCATAGATAGTGTTGCGGATGGCTTGGTTAAAGACACTCTCCATCCGGCCCATCAGCACTTGCAGACCTTTGATCATGGCAATTACCTGAAGCAAAAATTAAAACCAGATGTATTTGCTATTTTTCTGTTGTATGAAGAGGTCCATAAATCCAACATTAAGATAATCTGGTACTAAATTAATTCTACTCAAGTAACTTAAGTCCAGTAATTACATGGTTAATTTTTTTTGGATCTTAGCTGCTTTAAAGATCTCAACAACCTGAGGAGAGCATTTACACCACCAGTTTCTTGTAAATGGCCCCTGTCCTTTGGCAGGCTCTGTTTCCACTCCTGATCTCTTGATATCTTTAATAACACACAATCCCAGGAGTCTGCACTTGCTCCACATCTGGGTGCAGTAGTGTGGCTTGCACAGACCTCCCATCCACATCAGGACACTTGTACAAGAGTACAGCGACAATTCCCAGGAGGGAGAGAGCCACAAAATTAACGTTCAAACCACTTTAGACTGTGTAAGTCAAGATGAAGGTGTGAGGGCCTCTCACAGCCAGGTTCATAGGACTATTCCCACTGTCCAAGACAGCTGGAACAAGAACAGATGGGACCTGGGGACTGGTTAAGGATCTCTTGTGTTTGCAGACTGCCTGAATGTAGCTCCTGATCTTGCTCCAGATCATGCTGCTCATCCAGCATAAGAGCAGGATCAGGAAATGAGAGGAGAATTACTCTTGTCATGCACTGGTGCAGTGTTTCTATCCCCACAGGAGCCCCTAAGAACTTCACCTGACCCTTAGTTCTGGGCAAATTAAGGGACCCGAGCATGTGGGAACCCTTAATCCTTCAATGGGGGCCATGGGTATGCAGAACTGGCTGAGTATGGTGAGATGTCCTTCCCTCCTTTTTCCTTGGCCTGAGGAACATGGACAGGAATCTCGTCTTGTCTGGTTCTTATTCTTGTGCAGTTGGCACCAACCTCCACAAAGGCAAACTTCTCTTCACTGGTGTAGTTGTACCGGGTGGCTCTCTCATACTCTTCTGCTGTTCCTGGGCAATCCTTGTTACAGAATTTATCTGTGGGATGAACCAGCTTCCAAGAGTACTAGAAGATGGAATGAGATACTGTCAATATTGCAATGAGTAAGAAGCCAGGCTGGAAAAGCCCTATGCAAGAAAACACTCCCTAGACATTAATGCAGTTGTTTGACATTCCTTTGGGAGCAGAATTTGTGCTTCTTCCTGGCTTTATTATCACTGTACTTAATATTTTATTTATTTGTAAGGTTTCCAGTCATACTGGGCTTTTGACATCCATGGTTTTGTGATCATTGGAAATTTTTCAAATTAACAATTACAGTTTTAGTTGCTATAGACTCAGACTCAGACCAAAGAGTTCTTAGTACCTATCCAAGGTGTTCAGGTTAGAAGCCACTCAGTCCCCTTCTAACATTGGTGGGGACACCCCAGCATCTGCAAAGGGCAGGTCAGATGCAGGGTGAGATGATAAAACTCTCTTTCTTTGTGTGGTACAGAGGGTGTTTAGGGACATTAGTTGCCTGATCTTAGTGTGTTCATTTATGACTTAAAGTTAGGTGGCATGAAAGCAAGCTCACATTTCCTGGTTTTGGTACATGCCATGTTAAAATGTCCACGCTCACCTGGGAAGAAAAGCACTTTACACACTACTTCCATGGATGCACTCACCACTTCCATGACATGCGCACTCCACTTGGACAGCAGCTGCAGTCCCCGTAAAGCAAGATCGAAGAGCTCCCTGTACTCTTCATCTGATTTCTGGCTGTCAAGTCCTGAGCCAGTAACCACCTGGAGAACATCACATCACACCAGGGCTACACTCAGCAACTTGCTTCAGAAGCTTCGCTGAGCCAACAGTAGCCACAGATCTTTCCCAGATCTCAGCTGAAATGAATTCCCTGTGACCTTAGGATCAAGCCAAATCTGAGCAATGCATGTATTGTCCCTCAGGAAAAGAGGTATCACTTGGCAAGGCTCTTTTTACCCAGGAAGTCAATTTATTCCTACAGAAAAATGAGTCTGATGTGTCACCTCCAAGCAAGTAACTGACTTTCCACTTTCCCATTTGTTTTTAATGGTCTAATACTACTGGAATCCTTGAGAGTCTGATTTAAAGTTCAAATAGGCACTTACAAATGCCAAAAAAGAAAGGGCTGAGAAAGCCAACAATTCATTAAACTAACACTGATTAATGAGGATCCCACATTTGCAAAAACCAGTCACCATGACATCAGAGAGGGCGCTGCCATTCAGTAATGACAAGAACAGAGATGCCCTCAAAAACTTTCCTCGAAGCCCTGACCTATAGATCTGTGTAACAGAAAAGACCCACTTGCGAGTCATGGGTGTTCTGCCACCTGGTTTAGTTGCAATTTTTTTTTCTACTTAACAATGCTGTGGCCAAAAAGCAGAAGCTGTTGCAGTACATCTTCTGGTGCATATGATTTTGCACCTGCAGGGGCTTTTAATAATTTGTTTTTTTACTGATGGATTGAGAATTGGTTTATTCCACCTGTTCCTTCTTCCTTCCTCATGGTACATCCTTGGCAGACCATACTCTTGCCACACTTGTCCTCTCCCAGCCTTGTCCAGCTAATGAGCCTGATTACGGTGACTACCTGCTGAGCTTACCTCACTGTTGCTGTAGCGAGCGAGCTCTGAGATGAAGCGGATGTGGTCATCTCGGATCTGGACCATCTGCTCACAGATGTTATACTGGGGACTTATGCTGCTCTGAGTGCACGTCCACCTGAGCAAAAAAGTTAGAGTTTCAAGGACAGGACATGGGGCTCTGCTAAGACACCCCCAGGGACAAAGCCCTGTGCTCAGCCGCTCTCTTCAACATGCTCAAGACATGCCACCTTCCAATCAAATGTCAGCCTGTGTCCTTGGTGCATGTGGTCTTCCAGAGGTAGTCTCACCCAGCGTGACGGGGACACTTGCCTCTCATTTCAGCCTTAGCATTTCTGCTCCATCCACCCTGAAGGCTGCTCTCCACATACCCTCATGGGCAGAGATGGCAATTTACCAGGCCACCATTGGATGAGCTTTCAGGAAGGGATGAACTGCAAAGACTCAGCATCATTTGCATCTTTTCTGCTAAACCTTTAGAGGTCAACCCTCCAGGTCTGAAATGGCTGCATTAGGCTGCCTTCTCCTTCCAAGACTCTGCAAGGGTCCAGCAAGTGACTATCCCTCTCCCTGTTCTTGGTTTTGGCTCACACTATCAGCTCAGTGATCAACCCTGAGTATAAATGATAAACAGAATATGCTTAAATGAACTAGATTTTCATTTGCATTGAGCCACATGTACCATGTTACAGTGTAATGATGTTCTAAAAAAGGCAGAGCTCTCCATCCAAAGCGACAGTCATGTGATGAAATGGTGCAAATCAGGTCTATTTAATTTAACATCTCCTTTTTCTCCATTCTGTATTAGCTACAGACATGGAACCACAACAGCCCCACCAAAATGCTTTGTGCAAGCAAATGTCTGTCAGTGAGACTCTTGTGTCTTCTTGTCATCACAATGTAGATGTTCAGATCTTGTTTTTTTTCCCCCTAAATAACTGTCCATCTTAAGATAGTCATATTCTCCCACCTAGATTGTTTGTATAAAAGGTGAGAAACCTGCCTCTCATATGGACACCGATACAAAGACACATTCCTGCAGTTAACTGTGAGGGACATGTTGCTGATATTTGTAGTGGTGGAAGGTCCTGGAAGGTAGAAGGCGCTGGACCATGTCATCCCTTGTGAAATCCATCCTCCCACAGTCCCATCGCTTGACTCTTACCCGTTCCAATGTCCTGTGTTCCCCACCGGACAATTGGCAGGTTAGCAGGAATGGCCAGGGCTGCACCAGCCCTCCCTGCCACACACAACCTAGTCCACAGTGCAGAAACAAAGTGCCATGCAGGAAAAACACCAATCAATTCCACTTTCATGAAGACAGAGAGGGAAAGAAAGTGACAAAAACAATGTTAGTAAGAACTGGGGATTCTATGGAACCACCTCTGCAGAGTTATTGTTGGGAGTCCCATGCAATTTGCTGGGAAAGTAAGTGAGTGAGGAAAAAACATTGGTTAGTGAGGTACGGCACACAGACCTGCTAAGACAGACTGCAAGACAGACATTTAAATTGCACACAGGTAAACAGCCCGTGAGCTATCTTGGTTTTGAGATGAGAAAATAAATGCAGCTGACGTGTTTCGTTGAAATGTGCGTTCTTAATGATTTGGGATAAAATGGTGCAAATTTTTAGACAATTTTCCCCTTTTAATAGAGTTTTCAAAATCATTCTTTAAATTTACATTTTGTAGAATTGTTTTTCTTTTTTTTTTTTTTTCAATTTTAACTGAAAACCTTTTGCTTGGGAAGCTTTGCCACATTGTTTTCAAATTTCTCATGAACAATTAATTGGCACTTTTCAACCAGCCTTTGGGAGGGCAGGGGAGGGCCATTCCTGGGTGTGTGACACGGGGAGCAGAGAAGTTGGACCTTCTTGGTTAGAAGGGGATGAGCAAACAGAAGCAGAGATGTAAGAGTGCAGGTTAGTTCCTGTCCTGCTGAAGAGACAGCTTGGCTAGGCTGCTTCTCGCAGACGCTGGAGAAATCTTACTGCCACACAATATGGTCCCCCGGTGAAAGCTAGGCTACCATCAGCCATTACAGCCAGACACAGCTCAGACGGGATTTGCTTCCATGTGGTTGCAAATACCATTCCAAGGATATCCAAACCTAACACCGATTCTTCCTGCAATAACTGAGTGCAATACAAACCTACAAAGATAAGTGGGGCCTCGTATATGCATGGTGTGACCTGAAACACCGCCTGCACATTCATCTGACAGGAGCAGTAAACTGCCTGTGATATCAAGCCAGGAAGCAGTGCTGTACATTGCCACACCACTCCTGAGGTCTCCCATAAAGATTACATATCTGTCCTTTGCATTTCTTTCCAGTGAATCTGAGGTCCAAGTGCAACCCTCATTCCTGCTGCCCTTCTTCACAAAACCTGTCTGAGCTAGAGGAGACACCCTGGCTACTGCAAAGAGATCCATTGCTGTGTTCACACTCTGGAGGATTTTGTCCCTGAGTGGAAAAATATGGATTAAAATCTCTCCAGAGCAGGGACACGCTGCTCGCACTCACACCTCCAGGCGTGCACACCTCGCAAGCATTCAGCGGCTGCCCTGAACCGTGCACCAGCCGCCTTTCCTTCCTCCTGCCTCGCTGCCAGACACCCAGCACCCTCCCAGCCCCTGCCAGCAGGTGCAGACATCCAGGCATGCCTGCTCCCCTGCCTGCACAGAGGGCTATGGGTACACGAAGGTTCAGAGCTGGCTGCAGAAACACGCACACAGGGGCCAGCGAGGACATCTTCCCATGCAGGGACAGAGAGGTACACACATGCACACAGAGCTGGCACGCCGCGACTCACACCTCACAGGGACACACACGGGTACCCGTGCACAGACCTCACACATGCTGGAGAGTTTCAGCTCCCGCAGCTTTCAGAACACACACAGAAGCCAAGAGACATTATGGCAGGCACTCACTTGGATTTGTTCTCCTCATAGTGAGCACTGGTCTTAATGTATCTGGCCAGTTCTATCTGCATATCGCCGAATAAAGGAACCACCTGCAGCTGCTGGAAAAGAAAACAAAAGATGGTTGAAACATGGTGGAGAGAGAGCCCGTGGCCCCAGTGCAACACAAGGGATTAAGAAGCGGCATCCTGCATCTCTAAAGCTATGTAAAGTGTCAGGTTGTTTAAAGCAAGGTGCAAACCT
This sequence comes from Chloroceryle aenea, assembly GCA_013399075.1. NCBI lineage: Eukaryota > Metazoa > Chordata > Aves > Coraciiformes > Cerylidae > Chloroceryle > Chloroceryle aenea. Next base: position 42,711 of record VWZY01006230.1, on the reverse strand, counting down.
GGACCTAGGGTATTTTACACCTAGGAAGAGAGCAAAAATGATCTGAAGGCTTTTTCCATAAGAATATCACTCCCTGAAAGTGCTTTAGAGTCCTGGACTTGCCGAACCAGGCTGGTTATGGCCAGAACAGTTCTGTGTTGTAACCAGCCAGAGGTTACCAGGTATTGTCTGTTTTTACAACAAAAAGGGAGAAGCATTTTCCTGAGCCAGGCTTATTATCTCCCACCATAATCCTCCAACAGAATAGAGGGATGAAAAGCCAGCACATTGGTATTTTGGCAGCAAGTTACTGTGGCTCCATTCAGGGAGGAGCTATGGCTGCTTTGCTGCCTAAACTCCCAGGGACGTGGCATCTTTCCCTGGGGACTCAGACTGTACTTTGGCACCACAGATGTTTGTAATGTGTCTTAACACTTCTCCATAAAGAGCAAGATACAGACAATATAAGATGGCTTTGCTCGCCCTTTACATCTCAGGGGGATATGAATGGGAAGTGCACTGGGTGTACCTCAAGCTTAGACACAACCCTGCTTCACTAAGCTTTCAGCTGCAAATAAAATCCATCCAAGAGCTACCAACATTTCTTCAATAAAATACAAAGATTCAACTTCACCCAACCACAAAAGCCTTGCCTCAAAATTCAGGGAAGATGTTGGGAAATTCCCTGTCCTATTATCACTTGCTCCTCTTTTCTGGCTGGCTTGTGCAGAGGATGTGTAAGGCTGTCATCAGGGATTCCCAGTGGCACTTTCATAAAAGGTTTAAATGAAGGGGTAGTTCATTTTCACTACTCAAATTCCTGGTCAATCCACTAGAAATTTAATCAGAGAGCAATAAGCAGATGTAGTAAGTGGAGTAGCTGGCCTTTTCTTACTGAGATCTGATAGTCTGGAGTGGTACTTAACTGATTAGGTGAGACCACAGCAGATGCCGGAGAAGTGCAAATGGAAAAAAAGGTGGGAAGGAGAAAGTTAATCCATGCAATGGAAGATATTTTACCTGATTCTCTGATGGCCCGTAGCACTTTGCAATGAAGAGCAAATTTGTATGAATGCACCAAGATGACCAAACTCTACAGGTTACACTGAGGGCTTGACTGAGATTCATTTGAATTAGCAAAGTTGAACCAGGGAGAACTTGGAAGGCTCCAAGGGATGGCATGATAAACCACCATTGCACAGCTGCTGTCCTCAGCAGTCTTCCCAGTGAATGGAGGGTATTCAACCACCTCATTTTTGCCCTGTCCATAAGGTTGTGGTATCTGTCTGTAATCCCCTATGCAGTATTTCAGCCCTGATCTCATTGTTGCCTCTGGGAGATGATACAACTTGGGGAAAATAGGTCCCCATTGGCTTAGGGTGAGGATGCAGCAGTGGGTACACCAATCTTTCATGAAACCAGCTATTTGGCCCCCAAAATGGTCTTCTCATTTTCCCTGATGTGGAGCAAATATCGTAACAAAAACTAATCTTTCCATCTCAGGAGAAAGGTTAACACAGTGGAGGCAAAACGACTCTGGAAGAAGAACTGCTCAAGCTCAGTAGCTCTAAAAGAAAGCTAATTGTTCCATCCGGGAAGTTAATTCTGCTGTCTTCCTGCTGCTGTTATTTTTTGCTGCCAGTACATTTGTCTGATGAGATCCCACCAGGCCTCCTAGAGCTGACCTGCCCCAAACCTCAAATGCCTCCTAGATCCAGCTGTGTGCAGAATCAATGGAGAGGTGTCACTTCCCCCTGTGGATGCCGCAGGCGGTGCTGTGTGGGGTCTCAGTCTCCCTCTCCATTTGCCACTGGTGGCCAGACAGCACATTTATGGGGAAGCCACGGGGTTATTCCAAAGCTTTCTTGTACTGAATGGTCCTACAGCTACGCAGCCTGGCCTCCAGCTGTGGACCAGCCCATGGCTGGACTCAACTGCATATGTGCATAGGCAGAGGGAGGCTGCACATCTGTTTCTCACCCTGTCTCTGAGAGCATCCAGTTCTCATGGGCCTTTCCTCAAAACACAGATCTGACATAAGACAAAAATGGTTCATCAATCACTGGGAGAGGATTTTGAGGAACTTGCTGAGCATCTCCAAGTCTCAGCTGACCCAAGCTCCCCAAGAAGCTCTTTCTGTCCTACCGGGAGCACAGTTCATACACGAAACAAGACAAACAGATCACATGTTGTCTGGCCAGATGCATCCTCTGTCCTGCAGCTCAGCAGCTCACTGAGGGAAAGAAGAGTGCAACCATAACCCACACAGACCTCAGCAAACCATCCAGGTTTGCCAACAGCCTGAAATCACAGTGCTCTCCAGGAGGCCACAAACTGCCTCAGAAATGTGCAAAGAGACAGAAACGATGTCAGTCTGGAACACCTTCCCATGCTCACAAAACAGACAGACTGTGTGCCATCCCCATCCTTTGCCCTTTGGCAGGAGGCAGGCAGAGATGCAGTGGCAGCTGGCTGCCCAGTGAGGGTATGCAGTGTCCTCAGCTCCCACCAGCTCCAGCACCATGGGAGTAGAACCAGACCCAGGCACTGCTCACCCATCCACGGCCTTGCTGTCACTGAGGGCCAGCATTGCTCATCTGACACATGTTGCAGCTTTGTGCTCATATATGTTCACAGCGATCCCATTCCCCATCCTTTCGCCTAGATAATTTCTTGACACTGTGGGAGTTTTGGACTTGTAAATGATTCTTGTGGTCTGTTTTTTTGCTGGCAGCATGTGCAATGATACGGGTCACCAATTCATTGGTCTCCAATGGTCAAACTCCAGCCTCAACCAGACAGGTCACTGACCTTGAAGAATTTGTCTATTTTGCTAAGGTTGATTCTCTTCTTGGCATCCAACTTGTAAATGTTGCTGACATTCCCATCCATAAGATACAGGCCAAACCCCATCACCTGGAGAAGACAGAAAGGCAGGGTTTCATTAGCATGAATTCAGCAACACAAGTCAAAGACAGTTCTCTATTATTTAGCATAAGGAAAGGCCACATCCAGTCTGTTCAGCTACAAAGAAGAGGTGAAAGAGGAGAAAACGGGAGGAGTGAGGTATTGCAGCAGAAGACACAAATAGCAGAGGTAAGAAGGGAAACACTGGGAGGAGGAAGGCAGCTTTGCTGCTGCATGCAGAGAGCTTTCCCATCTCATAGCAACTGGCATGTCCAGAGGATGATGGCTGCACAGAGAAGGGATGCATGTAAACCCAAAAGAGTAAAAAGTAAAATTAAGAGAAACTTTGTCCCAAGAGGGAATTTCATTTTACTAAAACATAAGTTAAACACCACAAGCACCCAGCCCCATAAGCATGGCCAACCCTCACCTTTAAGAGCATGTGTTTTTCACTGGGAGTGAGATACATCTTGTTTTCATAGTAATCCACACAGATGTTGACAATATCAGCCAGCAATTCCTCATAGCCAGGGATAACCTCCAGTTGTTGGTGAAGACACTGTAACATCAATAGGGGCCACATTATCCACAGGGACCAAGGAACAGGAGAAAACAGAGGAGAAACATATTTGAAAGGTTAAGAGTAGAATGACAAGAGGTTTCTTCAAACTTTATGTGTTTTTCTTAAGTTACTGGCAGAAGACTGCCTTCATAGTACCATCTATAAGGAACAACCTTCCTTCTGTGGGACAGCTCTCCCCTTCAGACTGATCACAACAGCCAAACATCAGTGAAATGTAAAGAAAGATGCCTCAGAAGCAGACTTTCTAACACTCACATGTCTATGTGCAAAATTTTTTCTAATTAGCAGAAGTTATAGAGCCTGTGGAGTATAGGTAGCCATGGGGTCTGATCTGCAGTCCCTATGAAGTCACAGAGATGGACTGAATGGATTTTCTGGGGTAAACAGGGAAAGAGATTCTGGCAGAACCTCCCCATCCAAGAACTCTTCTTACATTTTTTCAGACTTTTATAATTTTCTTGCCACAGAGACCTTCAAAGCCACCCAGAATGACCCCGAGAAAGAGATACTGCTAGAATTATGCAGCCTGACCAAAAATCCATCAGTGTTTTCCTGATGGAAAGAGTCCATCAGGCAATGACTCAAGAGCTATTGCCACAGTCTGGTCTCAAGTGCTGTCAGCCTTGGCAAGATCATTGCCTCTCTCTACCCATGGAATGGTTAAGTGGTTCAGAGAAAAGGGACCTACCTGTGTGATACGGTTGTGGTTTGCCAGGAACATGGAGAGGTTCTGGGACTCCTGGATAGACTGAGGGTCTGCCATCTTCCGTAGAAACTGGGCAGCTCTGGAAGGGAGAAATCCAGCATCACCAAGGATCACTTGCCCAATGTGAGACTCTCACCGCTCATTTTCCCTGGTTGACCTACAGCTGCAAGGCAGCAGCCTCAGGCCCCCCTGCAGTGCAGCTCTGCTCTCTCCTTGTTTTACCAAGAGGGAACCGAAACACTGCAGGGCTCAGAGATTTTCCTAACCTCATAAAGAGAGCCTACAACAGCACAGAAACCCAACCTCCAGCTTCCTGATATAAATGTGACCTCCCTGTGAGGTGCTCCCTGGCAGACCAGGCACAGCTGTGTCCTCACTCCTACCGCTTCACCCCTCTCACCTTTTGTAGGCTGAATGGTCATTTTTGACACTGCACTTCATGTTCTTCAGCTCATCCAGGACAGCGAACATATTAATGAACTTTCCCAGCGTGAGGAGATAGGCCTCAGAGACAAAGTCTTTCCTCCGCTCAGCATGGCACAGGCGCTTCACTTCACTGCAGAACCGCTCGATAGCCTTGCGCTGGAAGGCAGTGAGACAGGGTCATCCCAGCAGTGGCCTGTGCATGGTTATTGTACCACTGCTGGGACCTCTCTCCACCCACCCACCACCTCCTTCCTTTAGCAAAAGCATTTTTCTGCTGGGGGTGGAAGCTTCAGGGTCCATCTCAAGTGTCACCATGAAACAAAGCAGTGTTACAAATCACTGTAGACAAACATGCTCAGTTCGGGAGAGAGAAGGGTCCTCAAACTCTCTATTTGCACATGTCCCAGGTGTGGTGTGTTCTGAAAAATGAGACTTCATTTTTTTAGGTGGGGCATAAAGACCTCATAGGACATAAAATCTAAAAATTATGGTGAAACCCAGGTGCAGCCAGTTATAAATGCAGTCAGTGATGGGGAGAGGTCCCTGGAACCCACAGGAGCTTTGTGTTTGTCTTGTGGTCATTGCTCTGTTGGGATCTAAGCATATAATTTTGTGAAGTGACTCAAGTGTAGCAACTGCTAAATTTAAGCTTTGGTGCTCTTCGCCAGCTCACTCCAAGTTCAGCGGTCTGTGAGCACATTGCTTTTCCTTCTGGCACAGCAGGAGGGTGTGCAGATGCATGGCTGCATTCCACCCCAGGCACCAGCTGCACCACCAGCCCTTAGCTCTTCCCAGCTTTGCTTCAGAGGGAAGAGCTGAAAAGTGAGCTGTGCTGGCACTGGTGGAGAAACAGCTCTTCACATCCACCAGCCAACAACCCAGCAAAACAAAAAGCTGTGCCACCCATTAGCTTCACATAGTGGGGCCTCTGGTCCTCCATAAACTTCAAGGGCTGAGATGTGCTCATTCCCAACTTCTTTACAAGATTTTGAGGCTGAATATGGGACACACAGATTTTCCTTCAGATAAGTCTCAGGTATCTGCTGGTGTCTGCAAGGAAGAGAACTATCAGGGGCTCAGGGGCTCTCTAAGCTGGACTGTCAGGCAATGATAGCACAACTCTGCCTAGGATAAGCTAACAGCAAAGCAATTAATTATTTTTGCCTCTCTCCTTGACCACTTACCTGAAAATACATGAACTTCATAAGCTTGGTGACTTCTGGCTCCAGGACTTCTACCGTCTTCTCATAAATCTCCACTCGGTTTGGCTGTTCGTTACATTTTACCTGTGTTGCAAAGGCAAATCATCCCTGTCACCATCGGTTTCTAATGGACTGCAATGATTACCATATTCTGCTTGTTTCACAGTGAATCCTGTACCCATCTGAGGACAATGTTCTCAAAGCAATAGGTGACAGCAGAAGGGGCTGTTTCTCAGATGTGAAATTCTCTCCATGCATTATAAACAGGCACAGTCCTGACTATGAGAAATAAAAGTCTTCTAATGCATTTTTCTGGGGTAGAACACATGCAATATGAATTCTGGAGCTGCTACACAATGTAGGACTATTATAAAGTTATCTGGGAAGATGCAGAAGTAGCTTTGCCGTCTCTGTAGTGGGGAATCTGATGTCCCTGCCCTGGTGCTTCAGGGTGCCATCAGGCAGTATTGATAGACATGAGGATACAGCTCACGGCAGGGAGGAATGGTGCACATTTAGGTGTAGGCTCTGTTCTTCTCCTGTAGAACCATGGTCTCTCATGTCACGCACAGAGGTGTACGTGAGCAAGCAGCCAGGCTCAGGGGCTGAGAAAAGAAGCCCCTGACCACAGCCATGTGCCCCATAGGGAAGCACTGGGGTCGTTGCAAGATCAAATCTGGTGAAACTGTAAATGAACCCTCTGCTGTGGTGTCATCTGGTCCTCTGTCACAAGCAGCACAGCCTGCATCTCTGGGGGGGGATGACAGGGCAGAGAGCAAGGACCACACAAGCTACACTCCCTTGGAGAGGCACATCACAGGGGTGACAGGGATGGGAGGACACTAAAATGCCAAACCAGATTATCTGTAGTACTGTCTTGCCATAAACTCAGCCACAGCCTGCCTTCTATTAGCGTAGCCAGGAGAGGTGGCAGCAGCACAGCATCAAATATACATGGGAGAGAAGCAAATATCCAGTCAGCAACAGAAATCTCTCATGAGACCATCAGCATAGTAGAACCCAAGAGGAACTGAGGTTTGACCTTTCCTGGAAAAACACAAATATGGGCATTGCTAGCCATGTGGAAATACTGTTTCCTGACTCCATGGAAGTGCTGCAAACTTTTTCATCAGTAGGGTTAATGGAAGTGCACTGCACCAGCCCCAACGCACTGTCAGTCAGCATTTCTGCAGTGATCCAGCACGTGTGTTAACATTGTGATAGACAAGCTCTGAGCTGGTCTGAATCATGATCAATGGGTGCCACATGGGCAACCTTACTCATGTCTCTAGATGTTTGCAGAATGAAGCCATCAAAATCCAGGTTGGAGAGAGAGAAGGACTAGAAGACAGTTGAAGCAGAACTAGCAGTAGAGAATGATTAAACATGGGGAGAGATCTGGATCCTCAGGTATATCAACAGCAGAAAAGAGCATTTGGAGAAATGTTTCTGATATACCACAGTGCTTCTTCATGAATCCTCACAAAACACCTACAGTTCTGGGGCTCACGTGGGAGCAGAGAGAGCACCCCAGTGCTCAGAGAACCCCAGTCTAGGATTCTGAAGCTTTCCTCAGCTGCTTAATCTGCAGTGTGCAACTCAAAGAGAGCCTGAGTCTGCCACATCCCCAGAGGACCTGCTGTTTACATGCCAGGCTGTCTGGGCTCTCTTCTTCACACAATGCAAAAGTCCCTCTCAGTACTGGGGAGTTTTTAACAGAAGCTGAAGTTCCTAATCCCATGAAAAGGTATGATACTATAAAACAGTATCAAGAAAGCATGATATAAACCAGATCTGATTATTTTACTTTCAACTTCCCAAAACTAACTGCCTTTGCTTGAAGCACATAACATGAGAGAGAAAAATACTCAAGCAACGAGCCAGGAAGGAAATAACCACACCTCTTTAATTAAAACAAAGGCTGCCTAATCTCCAGACAGAGAGATGGATAAAGACCCAACCGACAAAACACAGCACTATCCCAAGCAGGGTGCTGGACCAGAGCTGTGCTGAGCTGAGTCCTGTTGGCAGTGTAGGACAAATAAGCTGGTCCTGTGGGGATGAAATAATTTCAGCTGCAGGGGAGAGGCACCTGAAACCAGGAAATGTATACGTGGTAGTTGGCTTGTGGTAAGTGTGATTGAGCTGAGAGGCACTGCTGGGAGGTGTCAGGGATGGAGCTTTCATATACATAAGTGTGCGGAGCAGATGCCTCTTTGGTAGGAGAGCAGTACAGATCTGCTTCTGAAATGGCTACAAGGTGCTGAGATGAGTGGTTGAGACTTTGGTGAGGAGAGGACAATTTGAAGAGTCAGTGGTCTCACTTTTCAACCCTTCTATCTGCTTCAGTTTTCTCTGCTTTTTTGCTCTTCTGTCTTCAGTCAAAACTAACCTACACTGAAGACAAAAACAACTAGGTGCTCTGGGAAGGGCTTGAATACCTGGGGGATGGCTCGTGAGCAGCTCCTCCATGTGTAAAGCATCACAGCATACTCGTGGCCTTCTTCTAGCATTTCATTCTGAAAGACAGAGAGGTGTTGTTGGGGCAGGGCATTTACTGAAGGCTCAAAATCACTGGGCAGCACCTGGGGGACTCACCATGCTGGAGTGCACTGTTGCCTGCTCGATGTACCTGGCAATGCCAGTCACAAAGGCATTTCTGTCTTCAAAGTTTGTGTCAAAATTAGCCTATGGGTGAAATGGAGAGATGGGGATTAAAATACATCTAGTTGTTTGCTTACCTCATACAATCCAGCATGGGATGTGTTGACAAAAAGCAGAATTGGTAGGGCTCCTGGGGCATGGGAGCAGCTTATGAACAATTTGAGGTGCTGTACCTCTAGGTCCAAATTATTCATACAAGCAGCCTGAGAGGCCTCTCAATCATGGATGTTCATCAGAGGAAATCTTGCAGATTATGTGTGTGAAAATATGGCAATGAAGACTAACAAACACTTGTAAAATCAAGCCAAAATCAGCTGGGGATCAGATACAGGGAATAGAAGCCCCACTAAAGAGCAAACATACAGCAATTATTCTAAGGATTTTAGCTTGGTAACTCAATGACAGATGCAGCCCCATTAATTTCTACTTGTGGCCTGGCTGCTAGGGGAAGACCACATCCTGTCAGCAGGAATTGCAAAGAATAAACACACAGAAAGGGCAGGGAACGAGATGTCTGGAAAACATAAATATAAAAGTCAGCACTCATCCAGACACTATTAGCAATGTTAATGTTGCTCTTGCAAGCAGATGCTTTGGGATGAACAGCTGTTTTGGAAGTTGAGTTACTGCTTTGGGTTGAGACGGGGGAACAAGAAAGTGCAGGGCAGGGCATGAAAAAGCAGCTCCTCTGCCTCTCTGCACTGAGTGCCTGTTCACACACCCTGTGCTCGGGTAATTTCCTCCACAAAAGGCTGGCTGATGCTATCTGCTGGAAGGCAGAACGTACAGAAGTTCCAGGCACCCAGATCTGCTCCTTGCAATGACATTAGCATTTCAGCAACCACGTTCAACTCAATAACTGATTTCCTGAGTAGGAAAGCTGGGAGCCCATGGCCACAGGGCTACTCTTTTTCGTGCCTCCAGGACATTGCATGTGCCAAGAAAAGCTGAGGCTGCATATGCATTTCTGGCTAGCAGAGGAGAGGGCTACATACATACCAAGCATGATGAGGAAACAGGCTTGGCCCAATACCTCTACATCCAGTATAGATAAAGTTTTTTAGGCCTAGTAGTGTGCACACACTTATGGACCTGAAAGGAGGCTGTGCTATAAGGCTAGACCCTGAGCCCCTTGCAGGACACAAGCTAGCAATCAGTCAAAATGATTTAAGAAAGGGATAAACAAAAATTATATGAAGAATTTCCAGACAGAGTTGAAATTTGAACAGCCCAGAACTGCCTTTGGGTCTGATATTCTGTAGAGATACTAAGGCTACTGAATGAGCCTGCTGCCTGACCTGCTGAAAGAGATACTGTAATTTCAGACCCCTGTGTATACAGCACAGCAATCACTGCATGGGTGCATTTATACACTGCCATGGGTAAGGCACAAATTCAAGAGTGGCAGGATAAAGTAGCCCCATATTATATTTAACCCTGGGAGTGTGCTATGGAGTGAGGTGGGGTGTGGTGAGGTGGCCAAGCAGCTGAGGCAGATCCAAAAGCAGGAGTTTCAGCCTTACCCTGGGCTTATGCCAAGCTTTGCTTGGTCAGTGCAGCTGCAGCTAAGTCTGGGCTTGCTCAAGGCAGAGAAGCAGTTGTAGTGACTGTCCTCCCTTGCAAGCCATCAGCTGCCCTGACCAGCAGCTCCAGCTGTGCTAGCAGCACAGGCCCCCCAAACTCAGGCAGAACTTTGATTTTGACCTACTTAGATGCATGCCCTACCATAAAAAGAAAGCACAGAGATAAAATATAGCTGAAAACTTTCTGCTGTTATCACAAATCATATCTCCTGCTTCTTACTCATCCATGCACTCCAGTCCTCATTTTTTAACCTCCCTATGTCTTGCTCAGCCTTAAAGATCCCTTTCACCAATCTCTAGTGCTTTCCTTTTAAAGCCTTTGGGAACAGATTTGTGGCTAGATCAGTTCTAAACATTTCCTTAAACATAGTGAACACCGAGGATGTTTTCAGCTAGTTCTCACAACACCATGCAGCCCTGTGCTTTGCATGAGCAACCATAACAACCCTCCCTGCCCCTCCCCCTCCAGGAGCTGAAGGTACCTGGTACATGATGGAGGATGGAGGTGGTTCGATGCATGGCTGCTGGTCTGGAAGAGGCAGCTCCTCCAGTAAGTCCACATTGGACAAGGCATCCTCTAGTGTGACGTGAGTGGTCATGATTCTGGATATTCAGTTTCTGTTCTAAATCCAAAGGAAAAGAGAGGGTCATAGACAGACAAACAGCAGCCAGAAGACTGAGTGGGAAAGTGTCAAAAAGGAGCAAAGCATAACCACAGCTGGCTGGCACTGCAGGAGACATGATCCCGGTTTATCTCATATTCCTTTTCTTGAGTATGTAACCTACATCTCTATGTCATCTCCCCTTCTGAGAGTAGGAATGCAGAATAGGAGAAGCACAACTACCCACCCATGCCCTTCCCTGCTTCACTTGATGCAAAACTGCTTAAGACAGAGCACAGCTGGGTGCTTCAGTGCAGCTTTGGCAGCCCCAAGTGAAAGCACATGCCCTAAAATTTGCATCGAAAATATCTCTCGAAACAGAACGATTAGAAAAGTATGATGCTGACACTCACATGCTCTCCTTCTCAGACACATGAACAGCACTGGAAACTGTAAACAACAAATTTCATTCTCAAAGGTGAACTGGAAAGGATCGAGTGCTCCGCAGGCAGGCTGTGGCACTGCAAGCAGCAAAAAAAGAAGTTGCTGTTAAAAATTCTCCCTGGTTTTACCACACACATGAAGTTCACTGCCCGGTCCCAGTCTGCTGCAGAGCTGCCAATGGTGGCAGTTGCACACAAAATAAAAAGCAAAGGGAAATGTTTCTGAAAGCTCATGGGCACTTACCCAGATGGGAACCTCAGGACAAACCTCTATGTCCCTATCCCCTCTGCCATTCACCTTTGCCGTAAGTCCGCAAGCATGGAGGGGTGGTTGCTGTCACCCAGGCTGAATGCTTATATAAGCACAGCCACAGGGCTTCCCCGGTTAATACATAATCCATGTGCAATAGCTGTGCCTGACCTAGAGTTTGTGTCTCCTAGAAAAACACTCTGCTTCATTTAAATATTTGCAGAGAGAGAACTTCATTTCAATATCGACCTGTCATTTGATTAGCAAATCACTCCCCCAGTGCTTCATTCCCCACTGTCTAGTTTCAAATGAGAGCCATCAAGTTTAATTGCTCTAATCTGAAAGACAGTAGAGGTCTTTATTATCAAAGTTCCTATCAAGATACTCACACCTTTCAATAAAATACCCTGCAACCTTTGCTTTGGCTCAGGCAAGTGGACTGAGCTCTTTGGCTGCCTTGTTACAGAGCATATTTTCCAATCCTTTCATCAACTCTTTGTCTCTTCTCTAAGCTTGATCCAATTTTGCAACTTTTTTTCTGAAGTGCAGACACTATAGCAGGACACACATCTCCAGTGGTGTCTGCACAGGCGCCAGATACAACTGCAACTTCCTTGTGTACAATCACACCAGTTCCTTTGGTAACAGCATCAGTTCTGTAGGTGTTTGTATTCAGCTGGTTATCTGCTACAAATCCCTTAGGTACTTCATTTTTTTAAATTGAGCTGCTGTTTCCAAGAATGTAAGTGTGCTTTTCATTTCCAGTACTGGAAGGACAATGGCTTTGGGATGTCTGCAGATAGACACACATGCACCCAGCAAGGACCATGGTCAGGGGGGATGCACGCTGCATGCAGTCCTGAGGTGGCTTCATGTTGGGTTTCAAGAGGGACAAGTCTGCTGTTGTGCCTCTTGCTATCACTGTTGCTTGCATTCATGGGCTGCAAGAATATGTATGAACCTGGTAACCTCCACAAATGTCTCCCCAAGGTATCAGACAGCTAAGAAACAGTGTTGGTTATACCTGCATCTGAAGCACCAGGAAATAAGTGTTGGGGAAAAAACCAATCCCAAACAGCCCTTTTCCTACACACTCAAATTTCTGTTTTCTCCTTCACCAATTTTTGCTAAAATGGTTTCCTGTTACAAATAGCAGCAACTGTCAAAACCAGACATTACGTCCCAGCACACCGCAGGCAGAAGCAGCTTCCTCTCTGAATGCAAGCATCCTGTGCTGCTCTGTGCCCAGGCGGGTAGCTCCGCTCACCCAGCCCTGTGGTCAACAACCTCCTTGGATGCCCACTGCTCCCTACCAGCAGTGCCTCAAGACTTATCTCTGGGCTTCCAGAAGACCACCCCTGATACTCACACACGCTTCATTACATAGTTCAGGCTTGAGAAGACAAAAAACTTCCATTTTATAGCTTTGAGGATATTGGCTGTTATTTGGGCTCATTTCTCATTTTTCTCTAATTCAAACTCTGTGACCATTCATACAAGGTGTTGGCATTCTACTGTGATCAGAGATGTTTCTCCAATAACCCTGTGACATTCAAATAGCTCAGCAACTCAAGGGACAAAATTATTGCTGCTGTTTGGGCCATACCAGGAGATATAGTCGCAAATACAGCGTCAGGGTCCTGCTGTGCCAGGCAGTGCACAAACCTGCATGACTAAGCCAGTCCCTGTCCCAAAGATCTTGCACTCCAATGGATGAAGAGAGACAGCATATACAAATTTATGAACAAAAAAGGAAGTGTCAAGCCATAGAGAGCAAGTGGTGCAATCAGCCATTAGCCCACCATGTGCTTAGCAGAGTGCAAGAATCAGGATGCAGGTGGAAAAACTATGCAGACTTTGTGGGTTTAACAGATGAGTCTTCATGGGGACTCCCAATTTTAGCTCTATGCTTTCTTAAGCCCAGCAGCAGAACAAACAGATGCTACAGGGAAAAGTGTGGTCTGCCAGGACTTTCCGTGGGTCTCATGCCTGTAGCACGCTGTGACATGCACTTTCCAACTTCACAGCTGGAGCTTATGACAGAGGGGTTACTGGCCCAGGGCTGGCAGACCTGTATCCTCACTCCAACTCATCCATGGAAGCGCAGCCTTGAACAATCTCCCATCTATCTGTGCTGTGGCCCCTTCACCTGTTCCTTGGGGTGGCTGTAGGGCTGGTGGGAGCCCTGCTTTTGTTTGGTGTCCACTGCCCGTCTAGCAGTTAGAGGGGTTGTGTACTGGTACAAAGGCTGGAGAAGGCTCTGAAGGCATCAGTGATTGCTTGGCCTGGTACATGGGGCACCACCACACGGACTTCCCAGGCGAGATGAAAGTGGAGGTGCCACTGCCCCAGACCCACGCTGTCCTCTCTCACCTTCCTGCATAAAGATTTCTAACACAAATGTGTTGGGGCTGCCCCAACAAATCCAGCTTCATCCCCTTGGTCCAGCAGCAAGGGGGGCATCCATAAGGTTACATGTCAGTGACTAAGTGGCTCCAGTTCAGGGAAGCTGGAGACCCCTGGGGACTCTCATCAAAAAGTCCTCATTAAGCCTTAACCACCATCCACCACCTGGGCCTCAGGGCAGGGGCAGCTACGCTGGGAAGAGGAGACAGACTGTGTTGGTGGTTTGTCAACTGCGCTTCAGCGCACACGGCCTTAGGGCTGGGGGCTACACCACCTGGGGAGCACTGCAGCAGCCTGCCCAGGAATGGGGCTTTTTTGCTGCCATACCATGTGCACAGTGGGGTGAAGCTTTTTCTTTGCACACAAGCAGCGTGTCCTGACTCCGTGTCCCGACTGCGTGGACTCGGACACAGACATGCAGGCTGCTGGGAGCTGTCTTGCAAAACTATTCTCCGTATTGTGCTGCTGCTCAGAGAGGCCAAAGTCCCTCCAGTCCTACACATTTTGGAAAAAGTGAACATAGGCCATCCAGGAGCCAGCCCCACCCCAGTGAAACCCCAGAGAGGGATGCAGCCACCTGTCTGACAACCTCTTCTCATAATGAGGGTTGGTGCTAACGAGCGCAGTGCTGCCCACACTTTCTGCCCATCTGCTGCAGAAACTTCTTCTCCCCATCCCACATCTCAGTGACCAGCCCTCTGGCCATCTCTCACAATCTAAAGCCAAATTACCACACAGAGTCACTGGGATTTCTGGACACTGCAGGGAGCCAGCCATGTGCTGTCCATGCACAGGGAATGGCTCCACCATCCCAAAATGAAAATTAAAGAGTTCCTGACTCAGTTGACTCTGTTGTGGCAGCACCAGGAAGGTTTTAAGAAGGAGTGAAGATGGACATTCCAGATATCTGTACTTGCAGGACAGGTCCTACCTATCTCACCTAAATGCTTGCCCAGAAGTACTGGTGTAGTATCATCCTCTTTGCAATGAGAGGAACAAAGACGACTTTATTGTTAGGCAAGCATGGGGGAACAAAGAAAGACTTCTAAAAGCAGGGCCATAATGAATATGTTGCATGTGCACTCGGCTTCGAAGCTGCACAGCTGAGAGCTCTGGGGAAGTGGCACGAGCTGCTTGGGTTGTTCAGCTCGCCTGTTCCTACAGCAGACATTCACACTGGAGCTGCAGTGGCTACCAATAGCAGGAAAGGAGGCAAGAAAAATGGGAATCGCCCAGAAGAATGACAGTAAGACAGGGTCCAAGCCCTGAAAGCCTGGGGTGAGATGAGCAAAAATTACTTTTGATGGGGAGATGGCAATATAGAGAAGGATGACAAACTTACTCTGGTCAACTCCTGATGATAAGGACTTCTTCTCTAGCTCTGATGCCCAGTCTCTGGGTAACATGGGAAAGTCAATTTATTTTTGCCCCTGTGATAGACCTTCTCCCTTTTACGTCAAAAAAACATTCCAGTGGTCAGGAACCATCCTGGCCCAGCAAGTACCCCAGCAGACTTGATGGCTCAGGTGCATAAAAGCAGAGTGTTTCTGGTACCCATTGCCTCACAACAAGAGGAGGACAAATGCTCCCACCCAACATTATTTTTAGTCAAGAATAACAACTTCGGGGTGCAAAAGTTTAGTTTGACCTTTGTCTAAAATGCACAGGATTAAAGTCCCCCATGTTTTAGGATAAGTGTTATTAACCCCTTCTCTATTGCTCTAAGAATTACTTGTAATTGCAACCACCACCAGAATCGGGAGGTTCTTTGCAGGAGCAAACACACAGCCAGGATGAGTGAGGCTGTTAGAGCTGGGCTCCTGCCCTACACAGACACAGATGTTAATAACCATTAAATTACTCTTCCCGTTACAAAAGGAAGCCAAACTGCATGGGTCCTGAAGCTGTTTTTCTGTATCTCCACCATGTGTTTTCTGCTGTTCTGTTAGGGCTAAGTTCCAGGCATTTACATTGTCCTTGTCTTTCAGCAACACAATTATTTGGGAATTTATTTCTTTTAGAATAACTTTATGATTTTTTTTTTATGGTACCAAAGAAAAAGGGTCAAGGAAGGAGGAAGGTATAGGAAGCTACATTTCCAATATAACTGAGAAATCTAGAGGAAGTTGCAAGTAACCCCACCTCTGACAGTTAAAGCACTTAATGGGAAATTAAATCACACAGGGCAGCATTATTTAAGATTTTTTGTTAATAATTGGCCAGTTACTGATCTTCCAAAACCAATCTTCCTATTTTTCATGCAAAGATGATAATTGTTTCTTAATAAAATTATTATCATGAAATCAGCATAGTCTGCTTCGTTCAAGACACCCTGGCCAGAAAATGGAATATTTTTCCATATTCTTCAGGCTTCATTAATAGCAATTAACTGTACAGAGAACAGGAGAAAAGAATTATCCTTTGCAGGGAATTACCCTAGAATTATACAGCTGTCACAGACACAAAAATACCGGGCTAGTCACTCATCTCAGTGACTAAGCCCAGACAACTGTCATCATGCAAAACACAAGGGTGCTTTTTCTTTCGTTATCTGTGCAGGGCAGGTAGGTGTGCAGAGGTTTTAGCCACTCGACCTCATTCTTTGAGACCTTTGTGATCCAAACCCCACACACAGGACCCCCCTGTGGAAAGCAGCAGATGGCGAAGGGGGACAAGCTCTGCTGCTGGCAGCGTCCACTGACAGCACAGAAAACCATCACCCTTCCCCCTTCTCCATAACAACCCCGAGCATGCAGGGAGGTTTTAGTATATGCATCTCTTTCTTCTCATTCCTTCCCGGTCCTTCCAACCCACGGAAATTTTCTGCACAATCCATCCTTTCCACCCCAGGTGGGATGCTGCTGGCACCACGCATTTCCAGCATCCTCGGGTGGAACGTTCAATACAAAGAAACGCTCCCCGGGGCGCACCTCTCTCCCGCACGGTCTAACGCACGAGAAACCCGCCGGTTTTGCAAGGGAAAGGTTTTGCCGACTTCCAACGACATTGAGGCACGAACCTGCGGGCGCAGCTCCAG
>VWZY01006230.1:0-25710 GCA_013399075.1 Chloroceryle aenea | reverse complement strand
GGACCTCCTGCCGCGGCCGCTCGACTGGGGCTGCCGGTGGTGGCGGCAGTGCGACGCTGGGGAGGGGGTACGTAGGCCACCGGCACCCTCCCCGGTGCACTGACGGTCCAGGGCTGGGGGCGGCTGCCGCATCTCTACGGAGGCCCGACGCTGGGTAAGCGCAGGGAATGGGGAATCCCACTCGGGTCCTACTTTCTCAGGGACCCGAGTGGGATTCCCCATTCCCTGCTGCTGAGCTTGCTGGGTTACAGTTACTCAGCCTCTTTTCCCCTAAGAGGACCTGTACTATCGTTAGGTTTACCTTACCATTTTACTGAAAGCCCTCCTTAGAGAATTCCATATAAAGCTTTCGACCACTGAGCATGTTAGGGACCAAAACCAAAAGGCAAAGCCTTTGCTCAGAGCTCCAAGCCTCTTCTGAGTCAGCACCACATGCAAAAGATCTTCCTTTTGGCATTTTTGGCTTCGGCATTTATTCAGGGACAGGTTTCCAGTCCTTCTACTCATGCCTCTTTTTAATGCTCCAGTACAGATTTTCAGATCTACTATGCAGTCCAAACTGGACCTTGTACAGCTTTCAGAAGAACGTTGCCTCATGGTGACTGATAGAAATCCTGTATGGGGGGCTTATATTTTTCTGCATCCCTCTCAGCTTCTGATGCTGCTGTCTCTTTGTTGAAGGACATTTGTGGATACCTTAGGATTGCTGAAAGTCTGGATACAGAATCAAGATACAGTTCTTTGGTGGCTCTGGCAGTGACCTTTTTCTAAGCATCAGTCTGTGCTAAAAATGGACTGCCATCTGGCCCCTCCTGGATTAGGGTGACTGCTCCTGGCTCCTTAGAGACTGCTGACCTTGCTCTCCATGGGTATACGTTGGCTTCCCAAGGAAGACTGAACACAAGGTTTACATCATGGCTCTGCTACTATAGGTTGAATGGATGCCATGGGCTGTAGGCACAGGGGTCTGCAAACTACAAAAGCAGCAAGACAGTCTTAGGAACTATCTTTGTTTTAATAGGACCACACCTGAAAAAATCTTATGAATAGCATCTCTGGGAGTACATTCTTCTCTTTCTCCTGCATAACAGTTCTCACCTTTAACTGGAACATTTTGTAGCCATCATTCATCTTTTTACTATTTGTCAGAAAAAATGAGTGATCATTGTTACTGCAGATCCAAAAGATTTAAAAGCTAATATTCTTCTGAGGCTGTGGGAAAAACAAGGTCAGCTCAGGAAGCAAAAAATACTGAGGACTTTTTTTTTTTTTTTCACAGTTTAATTTGCTCCCATTATCAGCCAGCCCTGGGGTTATGGGAATTCCATGAATGTTATGGTATTTTATTTTTGTACCTCATATTGCCTTAGATCATAGAATAATAGAATTAATTTATCTGCAATTGGCCACCAGATCTTTCTGCAGGCTGGGAAGAACGGCACTGAGGGGCAGGCTCCATGCAGCTACAGATGCATGAGCGTGTGTGTCAGCTGGTTGTGTGTGGAGGGGAGAGATAACATGATGGTGGAGTGAGCTGAACAGAAGAATACACAAATTTGAAGTGGCCACCAAGTAAGATTTAGCAGAGCTGTTCACCTGAATCCTGCTGTGCTAAGTGTGCTGATGAGTGCAGTGTTCGGAAAGGACAAAGCCAAACATTGCGTGGAAACACGTTAACTAGAAAGTACTTCAGGAAATTCTAGATTTTTTTTCAGGTCTGATTTTAAGATAATTATCCACTGGAACAAGTACTGAAACCCTCCACTTTGACGTGGTGAGCAGCACATGCTCAGGAAATTGCTTTTCATGGCTGACATTGCTGGTCTCCAGCCCTTGGTCTCCACTGAGAAGCATCAGCTTGTCTTTCTAGATAAGGCTGCTGCTTGACTAGCTTTTCTTAGCTGAGACACTAGCCTGGCTATGTCAGTACCTGGCCCTCACAGCAGCAGGGCAGGGACGTGCTGGGACAGTGCTGGGGCCTTGGCTCAGACCAAATGTGCAATGCAACCAACTCCTCTGATAACCACCATGCAAAGGGAGGGACAAGCACAATCTCCCACTTTCTGAAATGCACCCGGGGGGGAATGTCTTAAACATTTAGCACACTGCAAGTACTTTCCAAGGAGACAGGGAAGGGCTGTTCAGAGAAGGGTTATTTGCTTTGCTACAGGGGACTGATACTCTCACCTCAGTTTTGTCTGGAACATACCTAGTTAAGCCCCATTAAGGTCACAGGACTGAATTTGCTATAGAAACTGCATGGTGGGTGAAGACCATGTTACAGTGTACTGATATCATGCAGTTATCACCATATGGCACTGGCCTTTTGAGATTTGCAAAGTCCCCTGTAAATAATTATGGGGAAACACCCTTTAGGAGCACTCAAATATTACTACCCCTATTTTCTGAAGATTCAGAGAAGGTAAAACCACCACAATGGATGTTTAGATGTAAAAAATGTGTCCATATTGTAAATTTGCAGAGATTCTGCATGCTTCCTACTCCCGTAAACCCAGCACATAATCTAACCCCTAAACATAGGCAATAGGAGATATTTCAAAAAGCCAGAAGAAGCATGTTTGCTTCTTTGTGGGAAGGATTTGGAGGAAGAGCAAGCTGTATGATTTTAAAAGCATGAGAATGGTTTTTGCATTTTTGCTAACATATAAGTGAAAGCCACAGTTGTGACTCAGCAAATTTTATTGTTTGTAAAAATATGTATTGTGTACACAGAAAAAAAAGAAAGAAAATGCAAAAGAAAACTGAACATAAACCACAATATTATTTTGTGCAAGACTCTCTAGCTAATAAATATTACACTTATCCAAACATAAATATTATCTCAGAAACATTACCCAGCAGAGCAATATTGCTGCTACTTAATAGTAACCTCCTCAAGCTCAATAGACCCCTGGTTCCTCCAAGGATGGAGGGGGCAAAAAGCCAGAATCTTAACTTTGTGAGCCTGCAGATCCCCCTGCCACAAACTGCCTGTTTTCAGGGAAGAATCATCTCAGCATATCCCTTGGTTGTACAGATGGTCTAAGTGCAGCTGAGAGGGAGAGAAAATAGGGTTATGGCCTGCTGTCCTCAAATGTAGCTGTAGATGTGCAGTTTAACATGGTTAGGGCTACTGAAAACTTCACTGGCTGAATGCCAGATTTAGTATTGCTGTAATGTGACAACAGGATATCTCAGACTAAAGCATGAGAGGGACAAGGAGAAACTGAGCTTAAATTTGCTGTAGGCAAAAATTCCAAATCTGTTTATAGATGCTTATATTTCACATATTGGTTTAGACTACCAAGAGATTTTGGCAGCAATCCTGATTTGAAGGTAGCACTGTGATCCTGCATTTACGACTGACAACTTCTGGTGTCAGTGTTAGAATTCTCTCTCCTAGGAGAGTAGTTCTACGTGATATTTATAGGAGTAAACTTGTAGGAGAAAATTGTAGGAGGAAATAATGTGGAATCAAAGCAAAGTGGGAAGATGTATAAGGCAGGATCTAATGCCTCACTCATATCCATATACCTGAAAAGACCTTCTGGCTCCTAAAAACTACCCTAGAACCATGGGTCTAAAAAATAGCAAAAGTTAAGCCTCCTTCTATGAAGAAATAGGCTGACATGTGATATGTGACATCATGGGATTACATTATTTCCTTTTTCAATTTTTGTTGGCAAATGTATTTGAACCTGACTTGTGTAATGATGGGAGAGATTGCTGCTGGAAGCTTGCACCTCAGAGTTTTTGTAAAGTGCTGTCATGGAAGGTTTTCTCCTGTTCTCACCTGTCCAAACAGAGAAGCATCAAAAATACATATTGCATATGTGCATATAACATCTGTGAGTCCTCTTGACTTCTCTAGCTATTCTTAATGCTTAGCAGTAAATCGTGATCATATTTACAAGTTCTTCAGGACATCAGCACCCACACTTTTAATTTTTAGGTCAGTTATGTCAAAACAGTGTCTCTGTCTTGTGGTAAAAGTATAGATTTTAATTGAAATACCAGGAGCTAAATATTGTTTATACCTTCTTCTGCTGTCACAACATCCTGTGGAACTCCTCATGGAGTAAGTACCCAGGCATAGGAGTAAGAATCTATTCTCATAAACTTTTTCTTTGATCAGTCTCTTTGTTCACAGAAGGGATGGAAAAGTCTTTACTTTTGATGATTCAGTTACTCTTTGAAGTATGAGAAAACTCATTACCATTTGTGCACTGAGCACATGCTCTGCATGTTTTCTTCTCATGGCTACCCTCCTGAGCCCTCCGGCTTCTTCCTTACAAACACACCAGCTCAGGAGTAGGTTCCTGTATCTTCCACACATAGACAGATCCTGGGTTCCTGTTCTTGTCCTGGACTGGAAACATATAGAACTCTGTACTGCTCAGTCCTCTGTGTTCTGCTCAAAGAAATTGGATGAAGATCATGTATTTGTCTTCTGATGTAGAAAAAATGAAGAAAAAACTAATATAAAGTCTCAGTTTTGACTTTCTCTCTCCAAGAACATCTCCGTTTGCATGAGTCCCTTTTCTCACTTAGTATACAAGGCAGTTTGAGAGTTGAGCAATTTGACTCTTCAATAAGTTGCTTTTTCTCTTCCTTCCTTACAAACCTGCATGCACATGGTTTGCACTCCTTCAGTTTACCAGGTACCAGAATCTTGTTGCTGTTCTGCCACAGTTTCAGAGAAAATCATTCAAGGGGAGAACAAAACCACCTCGAAATACCACCATCAGAAATGCAGTCACTAAATCCAGCCTGTTCCCATGTGTGCCAGACTTATTCATATTCAGAGCTTCCAGGTCCAGCCCACTCTGAACTAGAGACCCAAGGAGATGTCTAAACATTCTTCCTCAGTCAAAGGCAGGTTTTTTTTCCCCCAAGGGAAACCGTCATTTGGGAGTTCACAGAACTGGAATAGTAATGTCAGATCTCTTCATTTTGAGGATATAGCTTCAGGAGAAATACACTTGATGGATTGTGTGGTTCTGGACTTTGTGCTCAGTTGCTGGTTCTGCTTGCAAGATGCAAACTACATTCTTGGCCAAACCAAAGCCTGTGTCTGTCTAGGCTCTGGAAGACCTGGGGATACCCTGTCTGTCTGGAAGTACCAGACTCTGCCCTCTCCTTCACCCCAGGCATATGGCAAGTGTCTGTGGTGAGAGGATTCCTCTTAATGCTTTGTGTGGGGAAAATCCATCCATCTGCCCTCTCAGGACTTTCTTATCTTTGCTTAGCATCTGGTGCCATGATTACAGATCAAGCTCAGAGATTTCACTCAGCTGATACAGCAGAACAGAAAAGGATGGCCGGTCATCTTTCCTCTGAGCAGGGAGAGAACAGAGAGGAAGAACATTGTCAGCTTGAGAGGAATGTCAAAGTTAGTAAGGAAAACCTTGTGAAGAAATGGAGTATTAACAAAAATACCATCTACTGCTATAGAGAAAATGACAACAGAAGAATGAGCTTCCTTCTGTGTAGTATTTCTTTTCTACTATCAGAGAATTTTGCCTGGTGGACACTAAGTACATTTATAGTGGGTAGGTTGTAATTTTTACCATCACTATTAAAACTCAGCCCCACAGATCTGCAGCTTGCTTAGGAAACAAAGTGTTGAATTAACTTGTGTTAGGTGCACTACAGAGACTTCTCAGTGAAGTCAACACACTCTATAGAAGCTGCAGCTTCAATAAAATGTAGAGTTTGCTTCCTAGCACAGATGAAAGCTATGGAGTGCTTCACCTCCAGGACTTTATCTTGTCTTAGCATGTGACATCTATACCTCTCTCTCCTTGTAAAAGCCAAGTAGAAGACACCTCTTGTCTTTGGAAACTAGGGCTCTCCCATTACAATACTAACCATCCTCCAGCAGTGGCTCATAACCTCATAAATTGCCTTGGAAGCCAGTCTGGGTTTGTAGAGCCGAAATCCTGCATTGATTTCTTCCACCACTTCTCCATTGGTGCGATTCTCATAGGGTATTTTACCTTCACTGAAGACCTCCCACATCAGCACTCCTAAAGCAAACAAATGAGAAAAATCACAGAGAAGCAAATAAAATCATTATCAGGTCCATGGCCACCTTCCACCTGCTCTTCTCTACAGCTCAGCACTGGTGTCTTTTACTTGTAAAAGCTTTTTCACTCAGATTCTCCATACACAACTGCAACATCAACCCCTAAAAGAACTGTACCATTTGAGGATACCCACTATGATTTCCACTGGGCACGGGACTGTGTGAAAGTACCAGTTTGGTCATTGCAAGTCTGACTTCTCTGCAACCTACTTCGTGATAGTCTAGCACAACAGGGGTGTCTTTCCCCATGAGTTAGATGAAGTCTAAGTGTGTTACATGTTCGAAAGCAGAGCAGTGTTGTATGTCTTCTTCCAAACTGTGAAGAAGAGGTAATGCTTGTGCATGTAGTCCATCCAGATGTGTCATATGGAAAAAGGTGTCTACTTTTTGTCACTGATTCAGTTTATTTATTTTTATTTCAAATTAATCACATACAAAAGACATGGCACTGATGATCCTGCCTGCTGTGTGTCCTACACCAGGATCAGCTTAGCAATATGAACTGCTCCATTCCTGCTAGCCTCAGTACTTGGAATGCATATTTTTCCTTTTTCTAAACAGTCAAATGTTTTCTAATGATTACTGTTCAGAGCAGTACAGAACTTTCACTTCTCTAGTCTGTTGGAAGAGACAAGTGAAGACAAAAAGACGAACACATTGCAGTTGGCCACCAGATCAGAAAGGCTCTGCAAATGGAGTAAATGCAAGGCATCTGTCTTAGCATTAGGTTTAATTTATTTGGTCACCTAATATGACTGACTTGGTAAACTGTGTTCACATTGTATTAGAAAAGGGAGAGAGACAGAGATAGACTGATCTGAAATAAAGTTGTGTAACTACACAGTCAACTTTGCTAAATAAGGCTATCCAGATTTGAATTCTTCAGATAGGAAAATGCATAGAGATTGCAGCCCCTCTCCAGTGATACTGGCTCTGCTGAACAACAAGCAAAGCAGTTGTACTATCCCAGTGTGCAGATGTATGCACTGGGAATTTGTCACACCCATTTTGTCCTCCTGGGCACCACAGGATTTCAGGCCTGGCAGAAGAGATAAATGGGCTGCAGAGTAGCAGAGCCAAAAGCTTCTCACAGTCATGAGACCATGACATTACAGAGGAATCCTCTTTTGCAAATCCCACTGGATGGGGACATAACACGCCTGACAGATGTACAACACTGCTGTCTGTACATTTCACAAAGAAGGACTGACCAATACAGACAAAGCTCACTGGTATTTCATTCAGCCCTGAAACTGAAGTGAGCCAACTTCACCAGGTTTGGCTTGACTGCAAATCAAACTGAACACCCTTTTTGGAAGCATCTGGCTCTCAATGTACAGGCCAGTTTCTGATTTGTGAAGCAGGAGAACATTCTTACCAAAGTAGCATCTCTCCCCATGTCACTGCCACTTTGCTGTGAGGTGTCAGAGACAGCTCTGCTGGAAAATATTGTCCCTTGTTAGTACATGGTGAGTGCTGACAGCCTCCTTCGATGCCAGGGGAAACAGAAAGAGGAATGGTGCTCTCTGAAGCATCTCTGGGTTGGGCTTGTGAAGGGGGTTGCATGGGTCTGAGCACCCAGGTCTTACTGCGCTGCTTATAACCCACCCCAGGAATGCAGAACTTCAACCACAGCAAAAGACAGCAAAGAGAAAAGGAAGCACAGAATTCACAAGCACAGACTAGCAAAGGTTATAATCCTGCATTATTTACTGCTAGGCCCAGAGCTGAGTGGCACCCCATTGACTGTGTGCTGTGCACAGCACACTGTGCCGATTCATAACGCAGTGCTGTGCTTTGCCTTTGGGCTGGAGATGGGCCAGACACATGAGTGTGCCAGATCAACAGGCCAGGGGATAGCCTCTGTTATCTCCAGCACTGATGACTTTGGGGAAAAAAAGTATACAACGGTTTTCTTATCTACGAGGGTCCAGAAGGGAAACCAAAGAACAGATGCAAAACATAAACCAGTGCACTGGGGAGCAGGAAATGAGGTGAGAAAATGTGAGCAGTGAAATAATATTTTCAAATCAGCATAAAGCAAATGGAGCTAGCAGAACAAACTTGGAAAGGCAGAAGGTTTGAGTGAAGCATCAGTGCCCAGGACTGATATGCAGAGAGATGAAGTGCCTAAATGTCTTTCTTTTCCTTATATAAACTTGTCAGTAAGTCTTTAATCTTTTCTTGGACACTCCTGCTATACCAGTGTGAAATAGAGTTTCTTATTTGGTATTATACAGCATTGCAGGTATAATAGGTTAAACTGGCAACATTTGCAGTGTTCTGATGTGTCCACGTAGTTTACTGTTCTTTCCTGTCTTTCACTTAAATGATTTAAGCTTGCTTTGCTAAGCCATTATTCAGGAAAAACACCCTTGGAGCCCAATGGTTGTCGTGTTCAGGAAAGTTTACTTGAGCATCGAGCCCCTAGGTTTTCTGAGCTGGCATTTGTTCATTTCTTTCCATTCTGACAGGAGATTCTTACCAAATGACCAAACATCTGATTTGGTGCTATAATAGCTGTAGGAGAAAACCTCCGGAGCTGACCACTTGACTGGAAACTTGGTACCTGTGGAGCTGGTATACTGATCGTCAAGGACAATCCTAGAAAAGGAAAAGAAGGGAGCATGTTGAGTATCATGTCCCCCATTCTGCGCCAGCCCCACAAGGAATGTGTGCAGCCTTGACAGCATTACCTCGACATCCCGAAGTCAGACACTTTGACCATGTGGGACTCTCCCACCAGACAGTTCCTAGCAGCCTGCAAGAAAAGGAGCAAAGGCAGAAGGTCAGAGGAGAAAGACTGTCACAGACACTCATTTAATTTGATCTTGGCAGAGTAGATAGTGCTTAAAAAAAGAAGAATCAAAGTGACATCATACCATACAAAGAGAGAAAAAACTCGAGGTTCTCAAACTTTCTGTACATTTTATGGCCAGCTTGTACCTGTTGCTACAAAAGCTGTTGAAGCATCACTCTGACTGGCAGGCCTCTGTTGCCCTGAAAGGGCAGTGGAAGATCCTATAATATCCACAGCTACTCACAGTCCTTCTTCTCCTAACAAACCAGCAGCAGTGACTGATGCAGCTTGTTTGAACACCACATAATTAAGTATTTTATCAGCAATGCACATATGCATTTATGTATATGTTAGAACAGCTGCATCTGCAACAGGAGAAGGTACTGGTTCCTTTGTCAACAGATAGGCAGAAGGATTGTGAAAGGTGAAATTAAGGAAGGGAGGAAGCACAGGAAAAGCCCAGATGGGGGAAAAAAAAATAAATCTGTGTAGGACCAACACACCAGGTCTCTGTGGATGACAGAGTTTTCTTCCAGGTAAGCCATTCCTTCACACACATCTTGGCACATCCCCAGCAGGGTTTCCTTTGAAAAACTGCCCCGCTGGCTCCTGAGGTAATCAGACAAGCAGCCATTCTCCATGAATTCAAACACCAGGCATATGGGAGTGTTCTCAAAGCACACACCGTAAAGCTGGACTAGCTTGGGGTGTGACAGCTTCCTGTGGGATAGGGAAGGAAGGTGGAAAAGAGGCTGAAATAGGTTCAGTGCCTTCTGTCCTTGCAGAAAGTGTGTCTATGTCACCCCCCTGCACCCCTGTCTGCAAAGACCAACTATGGAAGCGGAAAGAAGAAAACATGTAGGTGAAGTCTAAGGTCAAGTAGCAATAAGTATCATCCCATTTTAATGGTAATGGTCACCAAAATATGGTCACCAAAATATTTTTCTACATGGAAAATCATCTAATCAAACAAAATTAAAACCCATTTTAGTCTATTTTGAAGGTCGGGAAATGTAAAAAATACGAAGTCAATAAAACCAAAGAAATTTTTTTTCAGTTGTGCAAAGCAAAAAAAAAAAATGCAGATAAGGTTTTTCGATAAGAGATTTCTCCATTTAATTTTTGACAAATTTCAGTCTGCAAAATACAGCATCAGTTAACCCTGCCTTTCAGGACAGTAGAGATCTAGAAGACGATTCTGGATATTGATAGACTTAGAAGCATAGAAATTTACCTACACTTTGAATTGCCTTCCTTGTAACCCCCAGAGCTCACTGGCCTCTCTCTATACGAGTTAGATGAACAGTAGATAATACAAGTTTAAATTCCCCATTCATATTCCTGAATATTATCACAAGACTTTGGTTCAGTCTTATGAATCCCATAGGGTCTGATTTCCTTGGATGATCTGCTACTTACATCAAGACTTTAGCTTCCTCAATGAAATCCTCTTCAGACATCGCTCCTTCACGAATGGTCTTTATGGCTACTTTTGTCTTCTCCAGCAAGTAGCCAAGGTAGACTACCCCAAACTGACCACTGCCAATTTCCTGTACATGAGTGAGCTCAGAGGGTTTAATGACCAATTTTCCTGTTGATTGGAAGGGATAAAGAGTAAGGATCTAGCAGAAAATAACAAACAAAAAGCTTTTGTGGGTTAAACACTGAGATGGGACTTGAAGTGAGACTTTCTGGCTCTCCCTCAAATTGTCTGTCTGACCTTTGGTAGCTCATTTGACTAGTTCATGCTGCAGGTCATGTTCAAAAATAGGAACAACACCACTCCCTTTCTTTCCCCAGTTACCTTGTTTATCTAGTTCTTCAGGGAGGATTGTTTCTACCATGCATATGTGCACTACTGAGCACAACATGGTTTTGAATTTCTTTGATATCTCCAAGAGTTACAGTAAAGATGATATTGAAAAAATCTGTAGAGAAAAATATGCAAATGGATGCATTTTTCAGGAGGGACTCAGCTTTCATCAAGTTATGCTCTGCTGCTACTCCCATCACCTTTGTTCATCATTCATTTCAGTATTTAATGTTGACTTAACTGAGACCCTGAGTTCTCATCACCTCCCTCAACGGCATGGCATGACCAGTTCATTTGGTTATCAATGGTAATGATAAATATTATAATCTAATGAATAGTGCACTACAAAGCTCTGAAGAAAGCTATTTATTTTGGTAATAGTCACAGGAATATATTCATTAATATCCATGGGGATATTCAGAATCACCCAGCTAACCAGGGAAGAACTGTGATTCCCATATAGTCATGACAGTACCATACCATAGCTCAGCCCTGCAGTGATTGGGGCCTTTTTTCTCCAGGAAGAGACTGCATACCGCAAACGGGTGACAAGACCTGAATAGCAAAGGAAAAGATGGGTTCCAGTTAATGTCACAGTCATGGGAAGTGTGGCTGTCACTACCCCAGAAGGCAGTCTGGTTACTGGAAGCAGATTTATTGTACTGAGTTCTCAGCTCCACTTGGGGGCAGCTGAACCTCTATTCAGACTGCAATTTCCTGTCTGCTTAGAGGAAGCAATTTCTGAGCAGGTTCAGCTCATTTCCTGTTTTCACTCTGTCAGCAAATGTGAGCTGTGAGTCTCTATTTACTCTGATGAAATTCCTACTTATACCTTTTATTTGTCAGGTATTTTTGAAGCCCGGAGTTTCCTGTGGTACTCCTGGACTGTAGGGAGTGACTCCCATGTCTGGCTATGGATCCTGACCATGTCCCTAACTTTGTGTCAGATCAAGGCCCAGAGATATGTCACCTCCTGGGCAAGAAGACACTGCAGCATAATTCAAATGGGTATCTTGGTCTGGATCCTGGACTGTAGGGAATGGGCTTCCAGGAATGAAAGGGTTCCCTCTAGTTTGTTATCACAACAGCTGTGTTGGTTATAGTCAGCCTTAGAATGATGACCAGAATGAAGATGTAATGCTGGAATCTGGCCTCAGTAATTTTCCTGCCATCCAAGCATCAGGATAAGTGGAAGAAAAGGTGATGCTATTTAACATTTCATTGTAAGGACAAAGGGCTTGGGAGCCTTCCTTCATTCAAAACAGTCACCTGGCTGCATGGTGTAACAGCAGCTTCCCTGATCAGCGTCTGCCTTCACTCACCTCCTGCATTGTGCTGGTGATAGTTGATGAGTTCAGGGATGCAGTCGAACACATGCTTTTCTGCCAAGTAGTATCGCTTGGGAAAGTCAGTTGTCTCATTGATGTGATAATGCTTTATAACAGGATTGTTATCCGTGCTGAAAAAGAGGATTTTTTTTTAAGGAAAACTAGGTTGCAGAAAAAGATATGGATTTGGGGTATAAATAGAAGAAGAGCAATTGAGCAAAAGGGAAAACCTTCCCTATGCAGGCCAAATGGGAGAGGAGCAAGGAGTGAGCTTCAATTGCTAATGAAAGCAGTGTACTTGTATGTTCTCCTTCTCACTCAGATGGTCTCATCTCTAGAAAGGCTGAGGTTTCCTGATAAGAGCAGTTTGAGTATAAAGTTTCTCTGCCTCTTCTTTCCAAAACAAAACTGTCTGCCCCATCACTGATTCACTAGTCTTGTACTTTCACTAGTCTTGTACTCCCCACCTCTGATGAGTCCAGTATATAGTTCCTGTTGATCTTACTGACACTTCATCTGGGGAGACAATTTCAGCAAAATTACAACCCCAGTGATGTGTAAGAGACTATTTATAGGCATATATTTAAATGCAGGGAAAAGTGTAGCCTTTAATACACTTTGTGAATGGCATCGAACTGCCTTTTTTGGAAGAGTTTTTCTCTATCATTTTCACGAGCCTTCTGCTCTCTCTTTATAATGCCAAAACAGCAGAGATTATACTCTCATAGAAGCCATTTCATTGATGTAATTGATGTGAAAAGCTGCTGAGCTCAGCTGTACCTTAATGCTTTGGTGAAAACAGAGACTGTGTACATGCCAGGCTGCCTTGAATCTCTCACCATGAAAGCACCTTCCCTACCCTGTAACAGGAGCAAAGGAGAGAAAACTGTTTAGATACATAATGGAAAAAAAGAAGAGAGCTGGGGGCAAAGCTCTGCTCGTTTCAGCCCAATCTGTGCTCAGTCATGAGGATGTGCTAAACATATTGGAAAAAAAAAAGAGATGACAGATCTTGGTCTGTTCCATGCATGGCTCTGATGGCTGCCCGGGGCCTGCAGGTACACCCAGCTGGTCTGTCTTGGGTGCTGTGTAATTTTAGCTCAGTTTCCTGAGGAAATGAGACTTATGTGCTCGTGCCGAGTGTATGTGGGTGTGGGTACACACACATGTGCCTCTCTGTCCCTCCAAACCTCTCCTCTGTAAATGTCAAACCCACTAATTGCTTTTCAACCCGATGTGACAGAATACTGGTGATATTAATTTTACACCAGTTCAATGAAATGGGCAGCCAAACGGAAAGGAAAACCCCTTTGAGTGCCCTCCATTGAAAAAGCAGCTACAGAACAAGACTATGATTTACAAACCACCAGAGACTCCATATGGAAATTCCAGAAAGATAATTTACCAATGTACAACAAATAGGAAAAGCCTGGTCAAGATCCTGCCCTTTTATAAGTACCCCAGTCATCCAGTATCTAAACCAATGTGTAGGAAAGCAGGCTTCCTCCACTCTGGCACTCAAAGAACAATTTTCCTTTTTAATTTTTAACTCATGTTTTCTACTCATCTGCATGCTAAAATGTATCATAGGCCATGATCCAGCAGGGCTGGGCACTAATGGATCAGATGGCAAAGAGAAGATTTAACATCACAGTTTGAATGTAATGTGCCATGCTGACTTAGATATTGATAATAAAAATTGCATTTTTCTTCTGTTTGCAGATAAAGATGCTTTTCATCTGGCATCCCAAGTGCCTGATTTTTTTTTCCCTCCTTTGCTTTACACAGTAGATTTCCTCCATTTCATATGCCCTCTACCTACCCATAACAGTTGGTACAAACTTAATCCACCAAGTGCACCATGCTTCAGCCTCCTTCCCACATCTGCAGCAGATTGATTCAGTTCCTGGTGAACAAAGGGGCTGAGAAGGCTACCACATCCCCTGCATGTGAACTGCTGGCTTTCAGTGTGTAGCTCTGCCCAGGTGGAACCAGGCCACTGAGCCATAAACCTTCCAGGGTTGTCTCTTCCATGTGTGTCTGCAGAACATCTACCACGTCTGCATTATACAGTACCCAGCACAGGGAAGCTCTAAAAATGCTCTCCAGTTGCTGCTGTAGGAACACCTACATCACTCACAGTGAAGGCCTTAGGACTTATCTCCCTGGCTGTGTGGGGTTGCTTGCAAAGGTAGGCAAGTATTTGAGATGGCATCCTGTCTCAGTTATTTTAAGCACTGTTCTTGCCCTTCTGTCTCACTTGACAGGAAGCCTGGCCAAAGAACATTAGCAAGACTCGCCACATTTTTGGGAGGGCTGTGAGGTTTTGAACCAGAAGTCTCTGCAGTCACACAGGAGTAGCTGCTGCAGAAAAGTTGCACTGGTAGGACCAGAAGGAAAAATGAGATCACTAAATCATGTGTCGACAGATCCCATAGGAGTTTATAGGAAGTAAAAGAATTTTTAAAGCTGCACAAAAATGCTTTTATTTCCATTAAACATTATAATTCCAAGAAAAAAGCACTTGGGTTTCTTGTTAGTGTAAGAGCTGATTTTTAAGGTTGTGTTGTGTTTGTGTGGAAAATCTGAACAAGAATTCATTCTTTTTACTTCTACCACAGTCTTCACTGGAAAAGTTTGGCTCAACTGAAAAACTGAAGATGCTTGCTCACATGTAAACATACACACACAAAAAAAAAACCAAAACAACCCAAACCCCTACTGTTGGTTTTCACCCAGAATATTTCAGCATGAGATTGGTTAGATTTTCAGAGAACTACTGGCATCTGCAGGCCTCATGCAGAGACAGAAAAGACGAGCTAAAATCACAGATTTTCAGTTGATACAGTGTTCTGAAAGAGTGTTTTCCATCAGCCCCTGTTACTGGGTGTGTGTGACTGAAGAAGTCTGGCACAGCTCCCTGCCCACACTCAGCTGCTGTGGAGGGAAGGGGAGTTGCTAGTGGTCCTTTATCTTGCATTGCATGCTAAGAACAACAAAGGAAAACAACACAGCAGGAAATCAGGATTCAGCTCTCTCCAACACAAAGAAGCCCTCAGAGCTTCTCATTTGTCATTAACTAATTATTATTACCCATCTATCCCACACATAACACTGGTTTACCTCTTCCCTGAGGAGTGTTTCTGCTTTGCTTCTGCTGATGTTCTTATTGTACCATCTGAAAACATCAAAAGACACCGAGTCAGCATTTCTAGGCTAGTAAAGTTTCTGCTGAGAAGCCTCTGAATTGAGCATCCCCAGTGCTAGCAATGACACGGTATGTGGGGTAGGGATGTTCAAGGCTTGTAGCTTCCAAAACAAATCCAGGGCACTTAGAGGTACAAGAAAAACATAGGCACAACTTACTCATATATTTGCAGATTCTCGGGTGATTTTTCCACTAGGTAGCTGCTTGGCACATAACCTTCATGCCTGTTAAAATGCGACACAGTGTAAGTGCACTAGACAGACAGGTTTTTCTCAGGAGTCAGCCCTAAAAGATTCACCTGCTTTTTGCATTATAGAAATGCTGGTTGTTACGGACATATTAGAGTTACTGGAGAAGGAAACAACTGATTCCACCTCTGGATAGTTTCACAATTTTCATACTTTTTATTTTTCTTCCCAAATATTATCCTGAGATAAGGACTGTTTATTATTTTAAATTAACTTTCAGATACTTTTTCTTTAGCTGCCTGAATACTACGAACATTGAAGGGAAGAAAGTTACCATAAATAATCTTTCATCATTCTTTGCCCATATATCAGAGGATGCTTCGTAAAAGTTATACTAGATGCCAGAGTATGTGTTAATGGAACAACAAATTGAATTTAGAAAGGATTTGTAAATTATCTGTTGAAAAGGGACTTACCCATTCTTATCTTGAATCAGCCACCAATGCTCCTCAGAACTGTCGATCACATAATATTCCTCGTTATATTGTAACGTCAGCTCCTGAGGATTCTGGGCTTCATAGTCATATATGGCCATGACTAAGGTCTCCTTTGGGTCTAGCAACAATTTCTGCACAAATTAGGAAAAAGTCTCAACATATTTGTATTCATAAAGACAATGGCATGCTCTCTAAAATTATATTTCCCTGGCAGCAGTAGATTCCTCT
This sequence comes from Chloroceryle aenea, assembly GCA_013399075.1. Taxonomy (NCBI): domain Eukaryota; kingdom Metazoa; phylum Chordata; class Aves; order Coraciiformes; family Cerylidae; genus Chloroceryle; species Chloroceryle aenea. The sequence continues at coordinate 9,560 of VWZY01006230.1, read as the reverse complement.
GGATTCAAAAGCCTCAAAGCTAGGAAAGGAGCCAAGGCATCTAGTGGGGTATGGTGGCAAGAGGAGAATTTTCAGCACTTTCAAACAATGAATTTTATATAAAAATTTCACTTGCACAGAAAATATTTATCTACTCCTTCTTAGGGCAGGATTACCTCTGTCTGATCTATTCTTTACATTGTTCCCTAAACTCTTCTTAAAAGCCTCCAGTGATACAGTCTCCATGTCTTCCCTAGAACGACTGTCCCAATGCCCTGCAGCCCTCCAGTAAGGCACCCAGCCTTAACAATCACCCTGCTTCTCCCTTCTTATTAAATAAACCAATGAAATTTTTTTCTATTCACATGTGGGTTTGGAAAATCCCTTTGTTCCTTGTCACAGCAGCTTTTCTCATATCTCTCCTATTTCCCCAGTCCCCCTTTCTATAGATTGTAAAAAATTAGAGTTGAACCTTCACTCACCATTGGAAAGCTATTTGTGAAACCAAGCTGTCTTTGCAGGACTGAACTTAACTCTTGGGGGATGCTGCTGATTAATAGTTTATGAATATGTAAAAGGTAAGAGAAAAGCCCAGGGAAAGTTATCACAGGTGATAATCTAGGTGGCCACACTGTGGTGTTCTTTAATGAGGATGTATTCACATCTGCTACTGGTGAGTACACAGGACACAGAGGATAGCTTAGTGTGCCTCACTCTACTCACCCGGTTATCTTCAGGAGTGGGAGGAAGAGGCTTCTTTGAGGCTGAAATGAAATCAAGAAAGATAATTTGAAGTAGATCTGGACAAAATCAGGGGAGAAACCATCAAGGTAATGAATTAATTAAGGTGCTAGAAAACCACTGAATAGCAAACCTTGGTCTTCCACAGTAAGACAAGCCAATGGCTAGTATCTACACAGTGACCCTCAGCCACACAGCCTGAGTTTGATACTGGTGTACAGATTACTTAAGGAAGTATCCAGATACAAGGTGGAAGTATCCAGATACAAGGTGGAAGTATCTTCGGTGAAGAATGATTGAATGTGCTTTTTCAGTAGACAAAGTAAAGATTATGCTTGGTCATTGAAACCATTGAGGAAATACAGTTAGGACAAAATAGGACACACAGGGTTGAATGTGTGTCTCTCAAGAAAGTTGTTATTACAGCTTACTTACTGACCACAGCTGATCAAGTTCATAGTTCTCCATCTCATTCCAAAGACAGCACCAAGCATTACACAGAGGAAAATGTGAATTCAATATGAAGAATGCCTTATATAATAACAGACAAGCCAGAATAAGGAATATCCCAACAAGCCAGCAACATATCTCTTGATGGAAATATTACATTATATTCTTTGATGTTCTGTGTGAGACAGATTCAATCCTTTACTTTTGCTAGCAATAAATATTTTCAAGGTCAGGATAGTCTTAACAAACCTCATACCATTTTTGGTGGGGTCATACTCCATGCAGCCAGCTGCCATCTTCTCAGTCTGAGCACAGCATCTCCACTTGCCATCTATCCAAAAATCTGGATGACACTTTGAAACCAGACTGTTGTTGGTTTTGGTTTCTGGAAAATGTTAGGGAAGAAAAAGGAGGAGGAAAATTAATTTGTTTTCATTCACATCAGCTCTGAAACACACCTAAAACTGCATGGAAATAATCTGCACTTTAAAGAAGCTTCTTACTCTTGTCAAAACACGCTTTGGTGAATACTATCATCCTATTCCTTTAATGTTTTCCTTTCTCCCAAAAGGAGCAAGTGCCACCACTGATTTGGAGGAATAGCCTTCTTGCTGGCAATGGAGCTCATACCTCTGTTTTGAGTGAACAGAATCCTACCAAAGGGACTTCCTCTTTAAACTGATAAATGCCAAAGCCACAGAAAGAAGGTCTCATAAAAAGAAATAAAACCAGGCAGGCCATATACTGATGATTCCTGTGAAAGAGTACAGCTCTTCAGTATGTATATATGTAGGACATGGACACTTGCTGCTTTGGCTTGGTGTTCAGAGGGAGCTGTACAAGCCAACACTGATCAGCACTAAATCTTTTTTGCACACGTTGAATGTCTGCATGAGTAATTAAAGGTCGTTCTTTTTGAAGCTCGGGCTCTCTATCTGTAATTTTCCTAAAAAGAACAAAAAATTTCTGCTGGCCTGTTTTAAGAGACCATGCAAATTGTCCAAGGGAGTGGACAGTCTCAAAATGTTGAATGAGAGGTGATAAAGTAGAAACTTGGAGCAGGTGCTCTCTAGAAGGGGAATAGCTGGTTGCAAGAATAAGTGCATGAACTTAATACTATCTCCATCAGGCACAGTATTTTCAGAGTGAGCAATAGAGTAGCATGTGTTATAAAGCAGGAAAAATATATGATGGAAGCCTGGTGCAATTTTCATGTAACTAACACCTTCCTTATGTCAAGTATTATGCTTCATTTCTGCCTGCAGTGGGTAGTTATTGTGCCTTTGTTTCTGAATCATTGCAGCCAACCACAGCACAATTCAGGAGGTGAACAGGAAATGAAAGCTACCCACAAAAATGTTTCTTAACAATCATGATTCTCTAAGAAGGTTGTCATCTAAACAAAAAATCTATTAAGAGCTATTAAAACCTTCTACACAGAAAAGATTCATTTATATTGAAAATTAGCCATATAAAAAAAAAATCTTTCTCTCTTCCCAAGTAAGAAACCTTAAGTAACAGTAACATTTTAATAGTTTATCTTAGAAAGAAGCAAATAAAGCATTCTATGTCAAATGTTCCACTGCTGCTGAAAAGACAATTTGATTTTATAACCTCACTCCCCATTACCATTTTACATGCTCAGATATAAGACATTGACTCCTCTTGCATATTTTCTCTGCATTGTAGTTTGTAATAAAACTGGTCTGGGATAAGTAACCTCAACAACTGCATGTGCACAGGGGGTTTATTACCTTCCTTCAGTGCAAAGACCCATCTCTGCCGGCTCTCGCGATTGGGTGCAAACACATAGAGTATGTAGCTATCGTGGACGATCTGGAGAAGGGAGTAAAGAAGGGAGCCAGCCATTAGAAGCCATTCCACATATGTTGGGCACAATGGAGTCACTGAAGGAAACAGGCAGCAGCCCTCATACCGACACACAAATGATGACATAGGGAAGTGGAGTAACGGGGCCTGTTCAGAAGCACCTCTTAGGCTCACCGAGTTTAAAGTGGAGGAGTAGCAATCCTGATCAGGAAAAAATCCTTGCCAAGCAGAATTTCAGATCAATTTTATGCTGTTCAGAAATCCCATGAAATCAATGGGGATGTAACAATTTCAGTCTGCAGAAGATTCACCCTGTTACTTGCTGACTGCAGGTTATCCTTCTAAAGCATCTCTGGGGAAATGGCATCTGTTTCTTAGCAGTTTCTTGTAAGATACCTTCACTTAGAATCTATGAGCCAAATTTAGCTTTTTTTGTGTTGGCATAAATCTCAAGCAACTCCATGGAGATTATTTGGATTACTATTATTCTTCAAAGTTTTTAACAGCTTTCAGTAGGATTATAGAGGGGAAATAAGAAGGTGGAACAGATGAACAATGAGCAGTCAAGATGCTGTTTTCATCAGCTTGGCCTTAATGATGAACAAATGAAAAGCAGTAAGAATGTTTGTAAAGTTTCAGACCAGTAAGTAAATTCATCATAACAACCAAAATGACTCAGAAACTGAATTGGATTACTACATTTGGGCCTAAAACATTGATGTAATGCATAATCCATATTCCTTTTCCAGTATTGATCTCAACAATTTAATTCCAAATAGTACCTGGACTCTGATGCTTTGGAAATCTTTGACTGTTGTCTTTGAACAGAGGTTTCTACAGGAGAGCAGCTGTTTGGTTTTTTTTAAGTTTCTCCAGGGGTGTAGGTGAGAACAGGAAATATTTGCTATCTCTTGGGTTGAAGCCCTTTCAGGCACACACAGACAGCCATGTGACTTTGTTGCTTTGCGTGCTACAAAGAAATAAATTATAACCTCTTTTACAAAAAGTAGGAATAGAGGAAGAATAATTCCCACTTATTTAAAGCCATTCCTGGTGATATTTTTGTTTTATTTTAACAGTCTAAGACAGATTTTGAAATATGCAGTAAGCAGCTCTCCAAAAGATGTAGCCATGAGCATGCTCAACAGCACAAAATAGATCACTCATTTCATGCATCTCTACAAGGGGCTCACTTTGTCACACAAAACCAAAAAGCCACTGGTGGCTCCACAGATTTACAGATGAAATATTTTTTTTAAAATCCCAGACAATATAATATTACAAAATACCACAAAACTGACTGTGGCACAAAATTCAGGTGTCCTACAAGCAGGAGCAATTACCATGGCCTCAGTGGAGCACTGTCCATCATAACTGGTCCATTGTTACTATTCCACAAGTACTGGGCACTACCTGCCCTGTATTTTGCTGTTCCTGCAAGCATTGGAGATAAGTTGATACGGAGATACAGTTTCAAAGATTCAGACCAAAACCAAACAGTTTTGAGAATCTGTTCCTTCTCTAGTCCATATTTATTCAAGTTAAGATCAGCCAAGGTTCCCCCATCAAGCTTTGCCCCACCTGAGCAGCTCCTACCCAGCCCCGTTTAAGAGCTTTCCTGTTTGGCTGCTCACCAAAAGCAGTCTGCAGCATACAACAGCATCTTCTGCTGCTCCCAAATTCTCATAAACAAGGCCATAACAATCTGATCATCTAGCTTCTTGAATGGTCATTATGCAACAACATAGCAACATTCTGTAATATTCCAGGATGATTTTTATGATCCTGGCTGAGGACTGCCCAAGATGGAGCTTGGGTTTCCTGACCCAGCCTAATCTGGGAAATTATTTGCTCTATTCTCATTATCTCTGCAAGGTAATATTTCCCAGGGTTCATACTGGAGCATAGTGGAAATGCATTTTTGCTGTTCAAACAAAGTTTTAAAGAAAACTCTAAAAGATACTTCATTGTCAGAATGACATTACTAAGCCAAGCCTCCAAATTAATGATGGTTTTAAGATGAAAAGAAAATAAATTTTAAAAAAACACTTGCTTTATAATTTTCTTCCTTTTAAAAGCTATATTTTTTTTAACCTTTATTGCATACATGGGTCACAATAACTAGCTTTTATCTGCAAATGAGCCCAGATAATTCACTCTTTAAAGCCATCTGTGAACAGAGATGGTCTTGCATTCCCTGAAATCCATACACCATAATTATTAAGAAAAATATTGTCACCAAGATGATAAAATTCTGCTAACATGGCAGCACAGGGAATAACATAATAAACTGGGATTTTATGTTGCAATGGCTGAGCAAATATTCTGTGGTATTTCTGCTTACATGGCAATGTAAACGTATCCCATATGTATTAATAATTTACACTAGACAATGTGTTCCTTATCCTAGAGCTATCATTGTCCTTCTCTTGGTCATTACACTGTATCATTACTAAAGACCCTCTCTGTTGTTTGGAGCAGTCTCCCTAATTCATCACATTCACCAATTTCCAATGCAAAGGCCACTGAATGTATTTATCTCCAGCACCACACTGGTGAATTGGTCAAACCCCTGAGTGAATTTCCCATCTGAAAAATGGGCTTTCTCTGAGCAGGAGTTAGTGGGGTAGCTGAATATTGTGTTGAACATGGGACAGGATTAGAAGATCTAATGATCCTTTCCAGCTTGAAACCAATGAGTATAAAGGTTTATGGGTCTTGTAATAACACTTGGTCTCCAATTCCCCTCAATGGGCTTTCAAACCTTAATCTGCTTTTTTTCCTTTGTTGCTATTCACCTTGGTGTTGCGTGACTGACTGCACTGTGAGGGAGGATTTTACTGAAATACAAAATGAAGTGATACCTCTATCAGTATTGTCAACAGATAGACTTACCTGGAAAGGATATTTATACTGACAGGGAATGATGATGTCACTTTTCACGATTTCTACACATTTAATCCTGGAAAGTTCCACAGAACCCTTCAAAGTCCTTTTTTTCTAAAAGACAGAGAAAAGCACTTGGTTAATGCTAATGATTGTGGATTAAGTGAATAATTAGACAAGACTGTCATGTCCACAGGAGATTTAATTTTAATGAAGCAGAAGCAAATGAACTGATTATGTAAGCCATGTAAAAGTATAAAGACTCTCATCTAAGGCACCTCTGTATAGATTGCACATACACATACATACATTTCAACTCAGCACATGGATTCTTAGAGAAGTAGTCAAACCTCTGACAGAAATCCATGTGGGTTTTTTTTTCTTTCAAAAAAATTAAATAGTCTTTCAACCAAAAATAAATATTTTCATGAAACTGTTTACTAACACTCAGCTTCATACTGAAAAAAACCTAGTTGTTTTTTTTTTTTTAAATTGGGTACTGAGAGTTTCAAAACTATGCATTTTATATAAACTTAACATTTTTACCGCACCTATTTTCCAAGAAACAAAACACTTCTGGTTTTGCTCTGTCTGGGGTTTTAGCTAAGGAAAAAAATAACACCAAATTTTGAAATAAATAATATCCTCAGAAACTTGCTGACAAAACTTTTTTTTTTTTGGCAGCCTCTGCTGCAGTCATCAGATACCAGATACCTAGATAATAGTATGGGCAGTTAGGAAAGGGTATGAAAAGAACAGATGTCCAAGTATCCCAGTTACTTCGGTGTTCCCTGTTTCCTACTGAATCCTCTCCCTGTAGCTCCTTGACAAGCAGCACTCAGCTTTTGCAGACAGGAGCTGAGCTGAGGCTTTGTATCTGGTTCATGCTTCTGAAGGATTCACTACAAATGAATTCGGTCTTCAGAAGCAAACTGGTTTCCTGTTTTGATTCATTTTCAGTAGGGATTAAACACTAGCTGGCTCCCAGCTTAGCTTTGTGGCGATATGACAGAAATCAGTGAGATTTAAGAATCCTGAAAACACTGCAAAAGCTTGTTTTTCAAACACAGGTGACTGTCAATGGCAGAGACCATGAACTTCAGTAAATGTGTTGTACCTGTCAAGGGTTATCACTCGGACACAGCAAGACTTCAGCAACCTTCTTGCCCTCCCTCAGACCCCCAGCACAACACTTTGTGTCCTTTACCCTCCAGCTCCCACTTGCCCCTTGCTCCTGACACCACCATGTCCCTGCAGGTCTGCCCTGCTGGCAGCACCCATCCCCACTGCTGTGCCAACCTTCACTGCTGCTCCATAGCCACCTTTCATCATTACATTTAGCCTAAAATAGGGAAGCAGCTGATGCTACTGGAGATGGGGTGAGATCTGCCAGTGTACTATCAAACAGCCTCAAAACAGAGAGGCCATGAGGCTCCTCAAACCTTATTCTTGCACAAATGCCTATTTTGCCTTTGTATACTTAGACTAGAGGAAAGACAGGGAAAATATTACAGTGTGGTATCACATTGTTCTTGCTGGAATTTACTGGTTTGATTGAGTTTTGTATTTTTACTTGTTTGCAGGTTAACCTGTGTCTCTGGATTTACTGCCAGGACTGTCTCCTGTAGACAACATCTGACTATATAGCTCTATGGGGTGGAATGAGATTTTTTTTATATCAATAAACTGAAGGCCATAAAGCACCCCTTAATGTAAATATCAATTAACTATCAGGAGTATTGCCAAGCCTTAGAAGTCTTTACTGCACCCCATTTCACCATCTATTTCCTTTCATTCTTGTCTATTCACTTCTTTCTTCCAGACTTGTCTTCCTCTGCCTCTTCTCCACAACCTCCTCTATCATTTGTTCTGCCCCTAGGACTTCCTTTCTTTTGATGAGACACAAAGCCATTTACTTCCTATAAAACCCTTCAATTTTGCTAGCATGCAGCCCTTCTTCATCTTATTTTTTTGAAGTCCCAGGGCTTAACCACATGTGCTTCTCTTCTGAGGCTTTAGGAATTGATGCTGTGCCCGCCCATCACACTCTCTGCCCTTTCACTGCAGACTGTTTTTTGTTGACACCTTTCTGGACTTTGTTGAGAGACAGGGTCCAGTCTTCTCAAGGAACTCTGTGAAGTGATCCCGAACCTCTCATCACCTACTGTGCTCCTTTTAATCATGTAATTTCAGCTACAGAAACTCTCCATGATCTCACATTGAAGGGCAATGTCAGGGTGTGTCTCACAGCCAGTGCATTGCCTGGCAGATAGTCAGCAGATGGGACTGTGCTGATAGAAAGCAATTACAGTCCCACAGCAGCACAAACAACTGGAATTACCACTCACAACCCAGGCATTACTGGGTTGGAAACTAATCATATCTTTGCTTTTGTGATGCTTGACTGCACTTCAGTCCAACAAAAGCAACTGGAAGAGAGCAGAGAGGAAAAGCCTCTTAAAAAGGGTCTCCAAAAACCTCAGAGACTTGTTTCTAAAAGGGCAAGACAGAACACGGTGGTAGATCCTCATGTGTTGTTTTCAGTCTGCCCAGAGTATAATTAAATAGATGTTTTATCTCATTGGTCAGAAAAAAAACATCAGTAGTCTAACTGTGTACAGTGTGTGGAAAGATAACTAAGGCATGTTGTTGTCCCATGAGGAGTTATACACTGTGCTGCAGCGCAGTCCATCCAGTCTGATTTCATTTGGCTCATTATTTGTAATGTGCTGATTCCAGGAAGAAGGGCTAACAGCTCTGGAAGGAGCAAGGTGCATGACAAGCCTAACACATTACAGTCTTCATCCTTGGTATTTCACCTTCTCCTGCAACACAGCTCTAGCAGCTCTTTCACTGCATAATCCTTTAGTTTGTGTCTACCACATAAAATAGATGACCACAAAGGTCCCTATTTGCCTTAGATATTTGGACAATTCACTATGGTCCAAATGATATAGCTCTGCCCTGCAACAGAATAAGGCATCTCACCATGCTTGTTTGGGGAACGACCCACCTGACATTTATCACATGCTAAGACTACACAGCCACGAACACTGCTACTCACACATGCCATGACATCTTGGCCACCCAACAAAATGGATCACTTTTTACCAGCTCATGGTCTGGGGCAGGGGGAAGAGCAGGGCTGTGAAGCCCATGATGACATGGCAGCAAGCCATTTAGTCACTGTAGGTGACACAGACCTAAGCTGTAAGTATGCTTTGTGACCACAGCTCTGCACCTCAGGCTTCATGAATGTATAAGATCTTGTCAGATATGGGGCTGTGCACTCTGAGGAATTTGCTGCTGTCTAACATTTTGCTGTTATTAGTTGTGAAGTCCATTCATCAAATGCACTGCACCATAAGGTTTTGGGGTTCTTTCTGTAGTTGTCTAAATGGCAGGTACTGACCACTCCTAGAGACAGGTCACTTGGATCACAGATCACACCTTTTGTCATGATTTAGGGTCAAGGTGGCCCTTTAGACCGAACAGACGCCCTCTGTTAATCCCCCTCCCTCCCCAAAGGGGAAGAGAAAAGGAATAAGGGAGAGAGACTTAGTGATTAGAAAAGGAAACTAGAACAGCTTTAATGAGAATAATAGTAATAAACCAGAATATGTACAAATACATACAAAACCAGTATCGGATCCAACCCCCCTGATGGTAACTAC
>VWZY01006224.1:11147-23174 GCA_013399075.1 Chloroceryle aenea | reverse complement strand
ATATAAGCTTTGTTTAGCTGATTTAAAGAAGCTTGGGGTTTAGATTCCTGTGAGCAATACAGATGTTCCATCATAAATGGCAACAAAAGATACAGTAGAAATAAAGGTACTGCTTCAGCACATTCTTTATATGCTAATTATTCTGTTTTGCCTAATATTGATATACTTGTGTATTGAGCTGGGATGATTTTCTTGTTTGTAGCTGGAAGAAGGCACTAATTTAGTGTAAATCTTGTGGACAGTATCACTGCTTCATAAGGACGCCACAATGTATTTTAAATAATTTCTCTCTTTAGTACTGTCTGAGTCAGCTTCAGCAGATTGTGCTGGGACATTTCCCATCCTTCGCTGAAACAAAGGACGATGTCTTATGTGGTTGGTGGGAGTACTTGGCAGAAGTACACTTCTGCATTCTTAGATTACTAATACCTGTCCAAGGGGTCCAACTACCCAAGCATTATAGAATAGACCTTCCATTCTTACCATAGGCTAGGAATAGTTTCTAATATATATATATATATATTTAGACTTCTTTTTCTTGTTTTAAACTGACAAGATACTATTTGAGCTGACTTTGTTCATACTTTTTATGGGTAGCTCTAGACTGGAAATTGCATATAGCACTGTGTAAATTATTAAAGCTGTGTATTGTGATTTAAGATTTTTTTTTAAAATGCTATTGCATAATACACCCCTGTATTAAATATCTGCAGGCTTCAGATGTGTTTTACCTCATGCTTGTCACATATTGATGTCTTGTGTTTCTATAGGTATAAGCTATGACCTCATAATCGGGCTCATCTGTTTCTCTAATATGTGTTTATACTTTGACTATTCCTAATTGCTGTAAACTTTTGCTGAAGAGTTTAGAATTGAATTATTCTATCTTTGGTTTGAAGTGATTGTCGGTGCCAAGGAATTCCAAGTAGAATGTGCAGATGAAGTGATAAGCCTGCTGGAAAGCGGCAATGCAGCTCGTCACACAGGCACAACACAAATGAATGAACATTCTAGTCGATCTCATGCCATTTTTACCATCAGTATTTGTCAGAAACAGCCTGCAGAGTCTCAAAAAATTACTGATGCTGCACAGGATTCATCTTGGAAATCAGTCCAGATGATTGCTTCAAAGTTTCATTTTGTGGATTTGGCAGGATCAGAGAGGGTGACAAAGACTGGAAATACTGGGGAACGCTTCAAAGAATCTATTCAGATCAATAGTGGTCTGTTGGCCTTGGGAAATGTCATCAGTGCCCTTGGAGACCCGAAAAGGAAAAGTGTACATATTCCATACAGAGATGCTAAAATCACTCGTATTCTGAAGGACTCCCTTGGAGGAAATGCCAAGACTGTCATGATAACATGTATAAGTCCATCCTCATCAGACTTCGATGAATCTTTAAATTCCCTCAAATATGCCAACAGAGCCAAAAATATTAGAAATAAACCAGTTGTAAATTACAATCCCGATCAGGACCGGATTGATGAAATGGAACTTGAAATCAGATTGCTTCGAGAAGCTTTACAGAACCAGCAAGTCAGTAATCAGTGTTCACATGATGTCAATCAGGAAAGAACTCGTATCAGTTCACTTGAGGAACAGCTCATGAGGCTTCAGGTTCAATGTTTCAGTTACAGAAATTGTGTAGATGAAGCCTTCCCTTTTCTGGTTGATTTGAATGATGATGTTAGCTTAAAAAGAAGTCATAGGGACAGGTTGCAGAGCTGGATAACCATGGTACAGGAAGTCAGGAAGGAAGCTCTCAGCATTCAGGAAACTGACACAGGGACTGTGACCAGTCAAGAGCCTCATCACATCACAATTCTTCAGCTAAAGAGGGAATTAAAGAAATGCCAGGTATGAGTATTTAAATAACTGTGTGAAACAGCAGTCTGCTAATACTTGAATCCAGTGTACTTAATTTGACAATTTAAACTTAATTCACAATCTCATTTAATTTTTTATTTTTTGTCTAATTCCTGGGACATAGCTTTAAATTAATGGATGATTGAATAGACAACCATCACATTTTGGCTAGTCAGTTTCGATGATTCTATGAGGATGATTCTATTTTATCTGTTAGATTTTTGGGTTTAGCTATGCTAGTGTGCTAACTCTGGCTGGGACAGGGTTAATTTTCTTTATAGCAGCCCGAAGGATGCAGTGTTTTAGATTTTTGACTGATGCAATGCTGTTAACACAGTAATGTTTCAGATCTTGCTGAACAGTGCTTGCACAAAGCCGTTTCTGTTTCTGCCTCCACCCCCCGTTGAATAGATTGGAGGCTGCACAAAGGGTTGAACACACACGTGCGTGCTCACACATAACTCAGCAGATGACCCAAACTAACCAAAGTGATATTTCATTCCATGTAACATCATGCTTAGCAATTAAAAAGGAGAGGAGGGTGTTTAGGGAGGTTAGCCATATTTTGCCTTGGAACTGTTTGGGTATCAGTCAGCCTTAGCAGGTGGTGAGTTATTACTTTTGCATGATTTCTTTGGGTTTATTCTCTTTCTCTCTTCTTCCACTTCACCTTTACTTACCAAACAGTTCATCTCTTAGCCCACAAACTTTTCTGCTTTTACTCTTCCTTTGCTTATCCCACTGGGGTTGGGGTAGGGAGGGAGCAAGCAGCTTTGTGTGCTTAGCTGCCTGCTGGGGTTAACATGCAACAGTACTTTTTGGTGGCCAGCATGTGGCTCAAGGCCTTCAAGATAATAACAGATTTTCTTAGAGTGCGCTAAATTAAACTTCTATCTGTTATGCCTGTTGTTTGTTTGTTTTATTATTTTTATTTTTGTCTGTTGCAGATCATCATGCTTCCATATTCTCTTTGGGTGCTGACTTTCATGTTTCCTCAAGTATTCTCATGCTTGATTCTTTTTCGCCTGTTCAACAGACTCCAAGAATCATTAATGACTGTTTTCAGATTTTGCTGCTTAGTGTGTTGTTGCTTATTGCTTTGTTTTCATTTGTTTGGGTGAGCTGTGATAAAACCACTGCCCTTCAGACTAACCTTGTATTTAGGTCTTACACTGGTGATGTCCTAGTACTCAAAGAACCATCTCATGGACAAAACTAGCAACTCTCTTTCCCCTTTTCTCCTCTGAGACAGATATATTTTGTGGAAAGAATGGCACTTATTCCTTCCTCTCATTCAGGACAGGTTTTTATAGCCTTGATGTAATGGTTCCTCAGTTCCTTCAATATCTTTGTGTAATCAGACTGTTCACACCAGTGTGTGTGTTGTGATTCAGATTTTGGTTATTGTTCATGAGACCAAACAAGTAATTGGAGGTGTTCTGCAAGATCATGCTCTAAGGCAGTTGATCCCTGGTGTGGCAGGATGAATGGGAGGAGTTGGGCAGGTCTTCTGATAGCTTGGGATTTCATGCCTGAACAGGCTTGTAAACCCATCAGAATGTAAAGAATGAGAGGAAGAAACCTATTCTGCAGCAGGACAGGGGAGGAAAGAGAAATCACAAGAGGTGGAATCTACCCAGTCCCAGTCCATGACCAACCTGCAGTGTAGGTGGACAGACTTTGTCCATCACCAAGATGAAAAAATTCCTACCTTATTGCTCTGGTGCTGGGATAGTGGGGCTAACAATCTGGAACTAGAAGGTAGGTAAGCACAGCAGCAGGGATCTATTGCAAGGGACTGTGGGATGGACAGAGAGATTGGAAGAGGGGCAGCCACCTTCAGCTTCTAGAGGTAGCTTTTATTTGGCCCAGTGAGGGAAGTGGACTACCACAGAGGAACGTATCCAGTGTCTGATGGAATTAGCAGTGGTGGAGGTGGCCTACAGTGACATGGACAGTAATCAGGCACCCAAAGAACCATATTGTTCTTCCCCAGTCCCAGTGAGGCTGGAGGGGAGAAGTAAGAAAGTGGCTGTGTCTTCTTAGCTGCCTACTGGGGCTAACACAAAACAAATATTTTCACTTCTGTAAATGCTGGAATTATTTCAAATCCTTCAAATAAATTAGGTTGTCAGAGGCATTACAGGTATAGCTACAACACAGATGTTTTCACAAGTATTTGTGTACTTGGAGTTAACCCACAGGCTAAGTTTTGCTACTTATATCTAATATTATCTAATCTATGTACGTAGTATACTTGTCTATCTAATACTATGAAGTTGCAAATAATTCATCTGTTATCATTAATTCCTTAAGCTGTATTTCTTCAGCAGTGCTCTCACCAAAACCCCTTGCATTTTCTTTCCATTATCATGCTTCAGCTGAGTTTCTAAACTATTTAGAGATTTCTCTGTCTCATCACTTTTCTAACGCTTGCTTTTGTGTTATGTATCAATGTCATGCTTTTTGGTATCATCATATTTCTTTGCAGTTTTCTAGCAGAGGTGAGAATTTGAAAGCAAGATATGTGATTCTTTGCATGCAGATATCCCATGAGGATCCTCTCATTCTGGTAGCTCTGAGTAGTTCTTTTCCAGAGAGTGATAGACAATGACTTTTGGGGAAATGAGCTCTTAGTCTTCTCATGCATCAGGTTTCCTCACAGAACTGATACATGATCAGAAAAATTCTTTTGGGAAACATCCCCATATATATTTAGGACGGCATATTTTGGATGTACTGACTTAAAATGTTGAGTATGAATAATAAAACATGCAAAATAATGCAGAGTAGTGTAAATAAAGAGAGCCTCAAATGAAAGCTAATTTTTTAACTTAAAATATCTGTACACTAGTTTGAAACTGAGCAAAGTTCTGACCTAATGTGAACAGCTCAGAAAAATTCTTAGTCTGTCTTGTAGTAGGAGGAGACAGTGCTCCAACAACTTCTAATTTTCTAATACCAACCCATTTTCAGTTTGTACTCCAAACTGTGATAACCCTATGGATCATTATCAGGCAATTGCATATACACATTCTGTCATTTCTTTGTTATCAATCAATCTAATCACAGCTTTTTTCTTACTTCTTGATTTGCTTCTGTAGCTTATTTTAAACCTGTTTCCTAGTTTCAACACAGTATAAAAGCTGTATAAACTTAAACTTCTCCCTGTAAGTATGCCATCCACAGCCAGGACGAGATGGTTAGGGAGAGGTTAACATAAACAATACACTACAGACTGTAGATCAGGGCTTGAATGTGGACAAATATGATAGCTAGTAGTGTACCCATTCTTGTGTGTCCATACACATTTCTTTGCTAGCAGCTATGAATGGCTAGACAATGCTGTCCTACACAAAATAAAAATAGCAGCATATTGAGTTAACCATAGCTGATGGCCAAACTCCCACCCAGCCATTCATTCACCCCTCCATCAGCAGGACTCAGGGAGAAAAAATATAAAGAACAGGTATGAGAAGGCTTGTGGGTTGAAATAAAGAGAAGGGGGATGCTTATCAACCAAAAACCAGTATCAAGTTGGGGAAAAATGAACTAATTTATTGCCAATTAAAAAAAAATGTTTCGGCATCGGTTCTGCCACGGGCAGCATTTCTTTCAGGAATATCCCTCTGTTCCAGTGCAGGTCTTCTATAGGCTGCAATGTGGATATTTGCTGCTCCACTATGGAGCATCTCCTCCCTCTTCTCTTCCTGGTGTTCCCCCTTCTCTTTCTTCTCTCACTCTTTTGGTTCCCTCCTCTTCTGCCTGTCTGGCTTTTTATGCCCTTTCTTAAATACAGTAACACAGAGGTGCTACTGTCTTGGCTGGGAGATGTACCTGTGGTGAACCACCTGTGGTGAGTCACCTAGAACCAGCTGTGTCTGGTATGGGGAAAGACTGGTCTCTTCTCACAGACACCACTCTGCATACCCACCAAACCCTGCACCAAATATGACTGAGCAAATATATTCTGATTTTAGTCATGTAATGCTTAAATACAATATGGACAATATGCCACTTAGTGTTCTATCACTTCATCCTGCCCTGCTTTATCATCACCATGCTAACATCTGTGCATGCTTTTTTTTTTTTCTGTAGTTGTCTTACCTCTGCATAATGATACAGCAACAGTGCGGGGCAGGATAGACTTGTCTACTATGTTTAGTAGAAACATTTGCATTGGGATATAGACTTTGGAAAAAGTTTTATTCTCAAAGAAGATAATTGCATTCTTGAGTGCCTTCTTAATAGCTATTAAGAGTTGTCTTTCTTGGAAGAAAGATGTAGGTAAGCTAGCTGTACAAAAGTATTGAGGTTTAGAACAGTAAAACATGATACTTCCATATTTTGTATTTGGCTTCTACAGGCTTTCTGGAAGAATAACAACATTTCAAAGTCTCCTTCAGTCAGTATTGGATTATTTATCCACATGAACATGTGAAGAAGCATTCTTAGGGTTTCTTTAATCTTTGCACTGTTACCTGAGTTGCAGAATAAGGAAGCTGTCCTTATTTTTTAAACTGAGTAGTGTATTAATCTTAGGGTTGGTGTTGAGATGTTGTGGCAACATTTCATAGCATACTAAAGAGAGTAACTGGATCTAGATATCTACTTCAGTAAAGTAGCTTTGGTTACGGGTTCATTATTCCCTTTGGAAGAAAGAAACTTGTCAGAAGAAAATAAGTAAGATAAAACAGAAGTGAAGAAATAACTGTTAGAAACAGCAGATAACCACTCAGACAGTTTCCAATACACAACCTCAAAAATTGACAATTTTGATCTCACCTTTTAACAACAAAGGAGGTTTGGGGTGGCATTTTTTTTCCCTATTTTCCAACTGTACAAAAAATAAAGTTCCTTTTTCCCCAGCTGAACTTTTCTTTTATTATCTAGCACGCTCTAGTTATGGATGAAGAAGCATTTAGCCAGAAAGATCATGAACTGCAGATACTGCAGAATCAGATAAAGACGTTACTACAGGAAAATGAAGAACAACTGGAATCTTTAAAGGAGGCTCAAGAAACACATAGATTACAGGTATTTTTTCCTCTGGTGCATATTACATATATCTGTGTTGAACTACCCTTCTATTATGTGAATGCATTATTTCAAGACAGGTACCTCAGGATTTTTTTTGCCATATCTACTTGTCAACCTTATGGACGCTTTGTTTGAATTAGAACTATGTCACTTAATGAGCTGAGTTCCTCTTGTGAGTTAAGGATGATAGTGAGATTCCTGAACTTTGTATATTGCCCTAGCTGCGCACAGTCTTCCTGTATAATGTGAGATGAAACACCTACTCCATGCTTCCTAAAGCATAACACAGACCAGCTGTGTATTATTGACAAATATTTTCAGGAAAGCTATTAGGATTTGAAGGGCCTTTCATAATCTAAAAAAGGCTATAAAGATCATACAGAATGCTTGAAAGGTTCTATAGAAACATATTTTGTTACAGCATAATTAAGAATTGCAGTATTGTTCTCTTTTGACTTTATAAGACAGAACTGCGTCCTAATTTTCTGAGCATTTACTATTAGAGAAAAATTAGTGCCATAGCATAACCACTGCTTGCCTCCTTCCTTCTCTAGATCTTGTGCTTGATAATGAAATTACGATGGGTAGTAAGCATATAACATTTCAAGATCTAGCAGACCTTAAATAAAATAGCTAATATTCTTCTAGTGTCGCCTATCATATGGATGATAGATAAGTTGTTATCTGACTTTAAAAGAGGAAAAGCTTAAGTGTGGCAAGCTAGTACTCTGCTCCTTATTCTCCTTTTTCTCCTTTTTCCTCTTCTTTGCTGATGGCTTGGGGAGAGTCAATGAATGAAAGGTAAATATACTACTCATCACCTTTTTCTTCCCTGTCACTTTCTTTTCCTCACCTCTGGCTAGATTTTATTACTATGACTTGTTTTTAACCTGTACAGCATAGTGTCAATTTACCACACTGAGATAATGCTTATATAAATTCTGAAGGATACAAGGTAGAGGTAATGAATGGCAGCAGTCACCGTGTAGCTAAGAGATCATGACTGTTTCAGTGTCAGAGATGAGAGAAGCTTGAGAGCTCTCAAGACACCATTTTGGTACTTAATCCACTAAACTGCCAGTTTTATTTAAAAGCATCCAAAGTAGGTAGCATAATGAAAACCACACTTCTGTCAAATATTTCAATTTGTATCCACAAGATTATGTAATTAAATGATATGTGATAGAATAAGAACTCTGGAACCAGGCGCTAGATATTAAATACTCCTGTATTTATGTAACAGGTGTTGCACTGTGGGGTTGTATGTGCAAGGGTATCAGGGACACAGAGTCTTACAAGGGTTAAATAGTGGCTTCAGGGTGCATCAGTTGGCCATTATTGCTTCCAACACCATAGCAAACATGGTATTCGTATATATATTCTATCTTCTACGACACGGGAATATTATGTATTGTATTTCAACAAAATGTCAATTTGCAAGGCATTGTCTTTGTTTGGAAGGAACTTTCAGTCTAAGAAAACAAGAAACAAAGCATGAATAAAAACACTGTTCAAAGTAAGCAAATGCAAAGTATCTTTCATTAAGTACCTTTGGTTGACTATCACAAGCTGTTCCTCAACATTCCTGTTATTACTAGGCCAAATTGTAATGCTATTTGAAAAGAACTGAAAGGAATAGAGGGAGTTGAAAATGGATATAATCTGAGCCTTTCGGATAAATCAGTTTAGGTGAGAGAAATAGTTTTGAACAATGTTCACAGACTGTTGTGGGAGAAGCAGGTAAGTTTGTTCTTCAAGCTGGCATTACCAATAACATTGAGGCTGGGCAGATGAAAAAGAAGTAGCGTGTACAAGAGATCCTGGGATCATGTATGTGTTTATGTTTACTAATACAGATAATATTTAAAGTGGAACTGCTCAAAGAGGAAGAGGAAGACTGTATACATGTTTAATTAATTAGACTTAGTTCAAACCTTTCATTTGAACATTTTTTTTGAATTCCCATTTTATTTCTCCTTAAACACACATATAAAGGAAGCACAGGTTGATAAGTATGTCATCTACTTCTCACTAGATGCCTAGATAAGCTAGTGTAACTGGGATACATCTTTCTGGACAAAAATGTATCTAAAATTTATTGGAGTTAGGGTATGTGTTTGATATGTCATAGATTTTTCAGGTTGTTGCAGAATTTGCCTGTGCATTTGTAGAAGAATTTATGGTCAGTGACTGATTTACAAGATTCCTGACCTTTGTGTGGATTTTAGAAATTATGAATATGGTATAGAGCTCATGATTAGCAACTGTTCTGCTTTGTTTTGTTTGTTGTTTTGTTCTTTATTTCCTATGAGAATGAGAAAATGGTGGAACAGCAAATGCTTATTGATCAGCTAAAAGAAAAATTAGAGAAGTTTACAGATGTGAAAACTTCAGACTTCTCAAGTGCTTGTGCGGATGGGCCAGCTATTGCAGCATCTGCAAGAAGGCCATACAGTGTTCCACTCACAAAGAGTTTGCTATGCTCCCTTCACCCACCTTCTGGAACAGAGACCCAAAAGGTAAGGTCTACCTAAAGTTTACTTTTTTTTTTTACCTTTTCTGTTATAGTAATTAGTTCAGTAATTGGACGTGACAAATTATGGTGGCTTTCTCAGATGCTGTTAAGCTTCCCATTGAAGACTCTGAAAATTATTAATGTTTTAAAACATATGCTATGTCCTATCTGTCCGAAGTGTTCAGGCTTAAAATTATTGTACGTGCTAATGCTGTAGTCTTTTCTGGCGTTTCCTTGGGATTTTTGAGCACTTAAATATGAAGTATTGCAAAAGTGAATGATTATTCCTACTGATATATTGAATATGTTCAATAATGAGTTGCTAGCGGTACCTTCTTTCAGATTTGGAACTGTTACAGAAAACTTCTGTAATTTTGCTTACAAGCTTAGGTGATGACAGACTTTTAAACTGAAATACTTATAAATAACACTTAGGAACTGCTAAATAGTTGCAAGAGGTTTTACCCAATTCTTTTTTTGTGTGCTTTTTGACAGGTACGTACCAGTCCCCCTGCTTTCTCCCTGGCCCGGGTAATGGCAGAATTCCATGCTCGCAGCCAGATGATACTGAGCAACGTAGAAGACCGGGATGAAGTCCTTCACTGCCACCTCTCTGATCAGAGTGATGAAGAGGAAGAAAATGCAGGCAGCAAAAAGAAAACCTCACTTAAGTAATTTTTTTTGTTATTTTAAAAATTTTGTTATAGACAAAAGTATAGCAAAGGTGGTGTTACTGCCTAATCCTGCCATAATATGAGACCATTAGTGGTATTATTTGTGGTAAATTTATGGGACCCACTGGGCATATTACAAAGTAAATTTAGTAAACACAGATTTTTGATTTATTAAAAATTCCATACTCCTTGTTCTGGTCCAGAATCTACCAAGATCGAGGGGGTGTGGAGGTAGACAATAGATGGGAAAGAAGATACAAATACTTATGTGAGTTTGGAGTTCTTCTCTATTAAGATTATGTACTTTGCATGAAAGTGAAAGAAAAAAAAATCCCTGAGTGTTTGGAATGTAGCGTGTATTTCATTCTCCCTTAGGCATTCTATGAACCGAACATGGACACGGAAACAGGCTTCTCTGTGCTTTCCTCCTGATCTAAGAGACATGAAATGTCAAGTAGACAAGTCTTGTTTATCCAACATACCTGTGCTACAGACTGCCACAACCACAGGTAAAATGGAAGTCATGAGAGCAAATTCTACTACAGTATCAGAATATGCAAGAACATCTTTAGCATATGTAATTATTTCTCCCAGCAAAATATTTGTATTTGATATAAACATTTCTTCTGGTTGTAGTTCAATATAGGCTTTTGAGATTCTGTTCTTCTCCTTTCTGATACACGTATCAGTGACCTTAATGTTTAAGTAATACTTAGTAGGCAGAAGACACTTCACACATCAAAAAGCTGTTTAGCTATAAATCTTTAGTTTTGTTTCATTGAAAGAAAATAAATGCTATTATCTTAGCAGAGATGCACTAAAATAGTTTCAGGAATATTTTTCCTCCCACATAGGGTCTTGAAATAGTAGTGTATACTAGCCTTTATTTCCTGTTTAGCTGCATAGCAGGGGAAAGACTCTTTTGCTCTTTTGATTCTTTTGCTGCCTATATGGAAGAACTCTACACGTACAGTGTACCAAATGACTATCTTTTGGATGCAGAGTGTATTCCAGGTTTTTTATCTCCATATTGCTTTGTTTTCTTTCAAGGTGAAGAGATTGACAACCTCCAGAAAAGTCATGTTTTTAACATGCAGAAGTTAAAGAATTCAGAGTTGATACTCACTGAGGCTGAGCAAAAAATGAGAGAACTTGCACTTAATATCAAAATGAAAGAAGATCTTATTAAGGAATTATTAAGAACAGGTAACTGTCTACTATAGGGAAAATTAGAATGAAGAAGTTCAGAAACAGAAGAAAATGCACGAAACTTCTGAAGTCCTGCATGGCTTAGTTTTTAAGTAATTATGCAATAATACATCTAATAACTTAAATATTTATAACTTTTGTTAATTATTTGCTATTGTTGCAGTGAAAGCTGTAAATTCTAATTACAGCCTAGTCTGCTATGATATGCAGATATTTTTTGTTAAATATTTTTTGCTTTTATCCAACCACAGTATAATTTTTTCATGTTTGCTCAGTGCTACAGATCTCTTTGTGGACATGTATTTGTCACGTGGTGTCTGGGATAGAAGGTACATCATTGTGCTGGGAATGTGAACATTCCCAACATGGCAGTAGAGAAGCAGGGGTCATAAGTGGATGAGGGAAAAGGTTAATGTCCCCATTACCCTACATCCCTTACACCTCTGCTCTGGTATATATATCTATCTGCTAGAAACTAGCCTGATGGTGACAGATCTCTTTGTTTAACCCCATTCAATCACACTCTTCTCCAGTGCATATCTTATCCCGAGGTTGTCTTTTGGCACTGAGAAATATTCTATGCCCCAGATAATAGTAATTTGGGAAAGACCACCCAAACACAGCAAGTCAGAGAGTAGCAACACAATCCAGAGTTGTAGATTGATTATTAAGTTAAAAGTTTGGTAATAAATAAACTATATATTCTTCTGGAAAAAAAAAAA
>VWZY01006224.1:0-11130 GCA_013399075.1 Chloroceryle aenea | reverse complement strand
AAAAAAAAAAGCAAAATTTATGAAATACAGGAAAGCAATTTTGGCAAAAACTACAGTAGGAAGAAAAGTTACACTCAGATGGCACTCTGTTTAGTGAACATTGAGTGACATAAAGAATTGAGATTTAAGACTCACTTATATCTGTTTCAGAGTTGGAAAGGAACCGTATGTTCCTTTAGGGTTGGAAAATATTTCAGAAATTATTGTTTTACCCAGAATGAAGTAAGCAGTGTTTCAACTACTAAGGAAGTATTAAATTTCAACTGATTATCCTGCTGGTTTTAAACTATATGGATATGTGGTTTCTTTAAGGTAAGGATGCTCAGTCTGTAAGTAGGCAGTATTCTTTGAAGATAACTAAACTGGAGCAAGAACTCGAGCAGGCAAAAATGGAACTGGCTGAAACACAAAAGCGGCTTCAGGAGCTGGAAAGTAAGGAGCTGAGAGACATTCCTGAGAAAGCCAAGTTACAAAAAGAGTTCCGGAGGAAGATGGATGCAGCTAAGTTTAAAGTGCAGGTATTTTTGATCTCACTATTAAGATTTGCAAATCTCTGTCTCACTGTCACCTTTCATCCTTAACACTCTGCTTGTAAAACTCTCACCAGTTTTACATGTTGGAAGCAGGTTGGATTGAAATAGCTAATTAAAAACATATTACTATTATACTCAGAATGCTATTTTACATATGTGTGGTTAGGTACATGCAGTATTTTCTTGGCAGATAAGAAAACAAGAAAGAAGTGGACAATGTGAGATGCTCATACACCATTGTATGTAGTATCATAAAAGAACCTACACAGAGACTATTATAAGTTTAGTACCTGTCATAAATAAAATTATTTTATGAAAATACTATATAAATTCCATCTCTAAGCAAACCTCTATGATGGTTTGCAAGACCAGGCCCAGTACAGTAATACTTGTTTGGCACTGACCTTCTATTTTTAAGTTCTGCTATAGCTTAAATGCTTTGTGGGACCAACTTAGGTGCTCTGTACCTAGTGATCTTATTATGGTGGGTCAGACAAGCTCCGTATAGAAAGAGGTAGTTGGCTTATTGATTTGAGATCAGGATCAGCATTCTGGCACCATTATTTCTCTGCATATTTTCCAGAGCTGTGATTTCTGTCAGATATTACTATTTTCATTGTATTGCCAGGCATGAACTGTATCTACCTTTTAATGTTGCTTAAATTAATTCTGCCTATGCCGACTTCACCAGATAACTCAGAGACCACAGAAATAATGAGGGATTGTTTGGACAGAGTAAGTCTTGCTGACTAATAACTCAATGAAATAGAGAATGAGGTTGAGTCATATTTTAAGTTTTCCTGCTATTAAGCTGAAATTTGCCATGAACATCCAGGCCTTACAGAAGAAGCATCAAGACACTAAGAATCTGGCTTCATTATCTAACCAAAGTGAGAGACAAGCAACAGAACTTGAACAGAATGTGGCTCAGATGAAGCATCAGCAGAATCAGCTGCAGAAGAGACTGTGTGAGGAGAATGAAAAAAAAAAGCAACTAGAAGCAGAGATTCAGCGGGACCAGCAACAAATTAAAGTAGGATTCTTCCTCTTTATCTGTGACAAAGATTGAAATGAGCCAATTTTGCCCCTGCGTCCCCAGAGACAATAAACCATACTGACAGGCTTTCAATAGTTTAAAGTAAATACTTCCTTGAAAAATGCACTGAAGAAGTTGTCTTTACGTATTTTCATAAATATCTTCAGTTTGCCTTTCTTTTTTTTAAATTTATTTTATTACATGGTATCTAGCTCTGAGTTGCAATTTTACATGTAAATTTAAGGGTCAATATTTCACATTATATACTTGTGTTGACTCTGACATTAAATGCATAAAAAACTGACCGAGGCAGAAAGGATAGGGCTTTTTGTGTCTTCATAGGAACTTCAACTAAAGATGGAGCAACAACAGA
Organism: Chloroceryle aenea; assembly: GCA_013399075.1. Taxonomy (NCBI): domain Eukaryota; kingdom Metazoa; phylum Chordata; class Aves; order Coraciiformes; family Cerylidae; genus Chloroceryle; species Chloroceryle aenea. The sequence continues at coordinate 9,188 of VWZY01006224.1, read as the reverse complement.
AAATTCTTAAACTTAAGGATAAAGAGATTGCTGCATTTAAAAAGAAGAAAAAAAACTCAGCGGAAACTTCAGAGAACCTACAGGTAGCTAATCTATTCTCAAACTTTGAGGGCCCTGAAAAAAATTTTATTTCTTCATCCCTAGTCATCCTTGTAATATGTTTGGAAGAAGAGTATATCATAGGGGTTTTTTTTATCCTCTTTTGTTGCTGTAGCAAAAATTGGGAGTATAGTCTATCAGTTCTTGTAATCTTTTTGAATAAAGGAGATGCTTTAATGTCCTTTCTTTCTATGATTTGTCAAAGATACTGATTCAGAGACTTGAAAATTCAACAGCTGTGGTTGTCTGGTAGGATTGAGGGTGAAATGACAAGCTCTGTTATGAAAGTTCCATGGTTTGTTTGGTTTTGTTTGGTTTCTTATTTTGTTTCCTCTTCTGACATAAATGAGAGAAGTCTTTGGTTTTGGTTGTTTCTAACAGAGTTAGAGAAGTAGGTGTCTTACACAGCTACACCACCTACATTATTTCAGATGTGGACATTGGAACATGAGAGTTTCGTGAGTTACCCAAAGTCTTCAAAGATGAAAAGGAATTTTGAAATTTAAATGAAGGCAGCTTTTTAGCCCTACCAGGAATATATCCACTGGTAAAATACGGGTTCAGAATGCATTATTATTGGTCTAGGCTAGCAGTATCAGAGCTCTCATTTACTGTCCTCATTTCAACATCATAATTTCTTGTCAGTTAATGTTTTTCCTCAAATAGCTGTCTCACGCAACTTTAATGCAACAAGGATGGGCTGCCTGAACTCTGGTGGTACCTTCCAAACCTAGTTGCTGTGATTATACTCATTAAAGGCATTTGATACTTTTTTTTTTTACATATAAAAGATGTAGCAACGCAACACTGATGAGCCTCTTTTTAAGTCAGTCCAATTTTTGTATTATTCTGAGTAAAGATTCTCTTGAAGAATGAATGTTAACATTAAAAATGTAATTTTCTTCTACTGTTTTATCAGTCATTCTAAAGAAGGAAAAATATAATAATAAAATTCTGAATGAAGAAGCCCTGGTTAATGTTCTCTGTATTTCTTTAAACTTCAGAAATTAGAAGAGCAAAAGAAATGGCTAGATGAAGAAATGGAAAGAATTCTTCAACAGCACCAACAGTTAGCAGAATTAGAAGAAGATTTAAAGAAAAGAGAAGCCATTGTAGCCAAAAAAGAAGCATTATTGCAAGAGAAAAGCCACCTGGAAATCAAGAAACTGAGATCTAGTCAGGTGATTTAAGAAAAAAACTTGAAAATCATCAGAGTTAAAGTGCTTACTGAAGAACTGGGTGGGAAGGCAGACAGACAGAAGAGGCTCAAGCCATGTAACCTGTGTCTCTACCACTGCTGTGAAATTACTGTGAGGCTTGAGCAAACCAGTATTTAAATGTGAACAACACAATAATAATTTTTATTCACTTTTTATTCCCCAAATTTCGGCAACCAATCAAAACAAAATAATTGGAACTGTAGAGTTCTGTTATCAGAGAGCATTAAATAATAAGATATCTAAAAATGACTTAATTCTTTAGCAAATTAGAGAACATGACAGGAAAAAATATTGTTTTTTCAGTAGAAAAAGTGAATAGGAATTAAAGTATTGTCACTTACAGTGACTAGCCCCTTGAATTTTTAGTATGTAGAAAACTGCACGTTGAGTGTTTTTGTTTTCTTAAATCATTTCAGTAAATAGTAAATTTTATGGTAGCTGTCTAATTAAAATAAATGGGGTCCTATTACAAGAAGCAGCTCTTACACTGCAGAATGTGACAATCTCACCTACATGTTCTTAACTGGAAATCTCACTTTTATATCTACGGTTGCTGTGCGTTTTTTTTAGGCATTAAACAAAGATAGTATGAAATTGTCTACTCGCTTAAGTATGCTGGATCAGGAACTGTGTGATAAAGATACACAGCTTCAGGGAAGCACCACTGAAGATAAGACAGACATTTTGGAAAAAATTCAGGTTCTTCAGACGGAAAGGGATCAGCTACTAAGAAGAAGAAGTAGTGTGGATGAGAAACTGAAAGATGGCAAAGTGTTGTCAACTGAAGTAAGCACCCCTAAGATAAATACAGGGTTTAGGTGGTGTTGTATAATAAAGTGTTCCTATTGGAACCTGAAATGTTTCCAAACATCAGATAAGGTAGAAGCAAGGAACTGAGGTTGGCTACTTTTGTAAGTAGCAAAATTAAAATACTGCTATGATAGCACTATGTGGGTATGGGCAAACAAAGTTTATGTTCAGTGAAACTTCATTCAGCTAGTGCCGTGACAAACTGCACTGTCCAAATGATCATGTAATCAGAAATAAGGGAACTAGAAGTTCATGAGTTTATCATAGGTGGATATTTTAATGTCAGAACATAGAATAAGGCAATGTACAAGAGAATAAGGCAATGTACAAATCCCATGCTTGATTTTTTTTCATAGCTTTTTGTGAAAAAGCAAACTTTACCCAAAGGCCTCCATATTTTTACAGAAAAATAATTTATATTACCCATATGGTCTGCACTTTAGTTGATCAGTATAATTATGTTGAAGATACAACAAATTCATATAAATTGCAAAGAATAATTTTAATTCTTGAGATCAGTATGGGCATATTGCTGAGGTGATAATATGCTAGAAAAAACCCTACTTGCCTCAGTCCACAGAATCTTCTGCAGTGCTTCAGGCAATCCATTTCTGCCATTTCCCTACACAAGCTAATGTCACCAGGTGCCTTACTGACCTGTTTCATTCATTAATCCAACAGAAAACTAGCATAACCAAAAAAAAATAACTGCAGAAGTCAAACTGTGGGGAGGATGAGGGAAGGATAAAAAGGAAAACATTGGTTTTGGTTTTGGTTTTGTGATGAACCATTTGATTGACCTCTGTATCACACAAGGGGAATTATGGCAGAAAACCACAAGTATTCTAGATTTGTACTCTACCTCTTATTTTTTCTATTCCATTCTCTGTATTACTACTAGTTTGTCTTGCCCTTAAGTTCAGTATCATTTTTGAGAATGAAGTTAAAGATGTCTTATGTATAGTAAGGTTAATTCTACACTTTTTTTAAAGACCTTCCTCATATTTCTCTTTAGGAAGAACATTTGCTTTTCCAGCTTGAAGAAGGAATTGAAGCCCTGGAGGCTGCTATTGATTATAAGAATGAAAGTATTCAGAATCGACAGCACTTGCTTAGGTCATCTTCTCAGATTCTTTCACAGAGAGAGAATAATATAATAGGAAAACTAGTTTCTCTGTCTGCTGCTGAGCTCAGAGCTATCCTCTTCAAATATTTTAGCAAGGTTTGTTTTGGCTAATGAACAATGTTTTATCCTAATTTCTGTTACTATTCTAGTAACAAAATGAAATGGTGTCATGAAATAAAAATAAATTCAACAGGCTTTTGGTGAAAATCTTTTCAGGTTGCAAAGATATGCTATTAATGCAGATATTTTTAATTTTGACATTAACCTAAATAGGAAACATGTATTAACTGTATGTATCTTGTTTCAGGATCATTAGCTTAAAATGTGCTGCAAATAAGGAAATTTCCTTGTTCCTTTCCAGTACTGTGTGCTGCTAACTTTTGGAGTAGCAAGATACTTAAATAGTAGTGCAATATTGAAATTCTTCCCAACTTCAGGCTTTATAAAGCTCACTCTAGTATTCCTATTTTATTTTCTTTCTAAATCCATTATATTTTAGTAGCCACTTATTTTAGTATATACTGCCTGCAGTGCATCCAGCCACATACTGCAGAATCATACTGATATCTAGAAACGTAAAAATGAAATGCATTAGGACATGGTGTTTTTGTGACCATGAGTGAACCTTGGGTGATTTTGTGAACAAGTTGTCTGTGGGTTGCAAGTTGGAAGAATCAGGAAAACGGTATTGTTTCAGTTTAAATTCTGCACATTAAAATATCTAGTAGTCCATGTGCTCAAAATGTACAGAGCTCATTTCTGAAGTGTGAACTTTCATCAGTGGGCAAATCTAGTTTCCAATATAAGCTTAAGGCTTGTAGACACCATGGCTTTTGAATGCTGTAATCTATTAGGCAGAAGGACAAAAGTTTTTCTTAAAATGGTTTGTTAAAGCAAAGTAAGTGTATTTCTTTCTTAGATTGTAGGCCTACGTGAGTCTGAACGTAAATTACAGCTACAGATTGAAGAACAGGAAATAAAGATCATAGACCAGGAAAACACAATTCGTGAATTAGAATGTGCACTTGAACACGTCAAGTTGCAATGTGACAGACAGCTGACCCTACAACACAAAGAACATGAGAAAAAAATACAGTTAATATTGCATCATTTCAAAGGTATTTGACTCTTGGGGGGGGGATTGTACAGCAAGTATTATCTTCAGTCACTACTGAGATACACTATATTCCAACTGAAATAAAATCAGTAAGGTTCAGAGATATATTTTGGCTATCATTAATTCTAATGTTGTGTAGGATGCTGGGGAACAGACACACTGTGTCTGAATGAACAGAAAATTGAATATTTGTTTACAGCAGTTATCAGAATAGTTGTGTTTTTATATTGAATTTGCTGATACTGTAAAGTTGAAAGATACCCGTCCTGCTTATCTTGATCTTCTGAGTACTTAAAACTCACAAGCGGGGTTGTCATGGTCTTTTTGATCCTGCAACATACTAGTTAAAATGTACACATAGCAAGCCAAGTGTCCGCAAGATACAAGACATATTCTGTCTAGTTGGGCTTCTTGATTTTTGGCACAAAGATAATTAGGTTCTTAAACTAGTTTTATTTGTCCTAGAACAAGATAGTGAAGGAATTGCAGAAACTTTGAAAGGGTATGAAGTAAAAGTCCAGCAACTGGAAAAAGACTTATTTTTCTATAAGAAAACCAGCAGAGAGCTAAAGAAGAAATTGAAGGCCCTCACTGGTGAGTCACCACCTCAACTATTGGCATCCACTAAATGTAAGTATATCATCTTAAAATATTTATGCAGTTGTCAGTAGACCATTTTGAAGGGTGGTGAACGTTTATTAGATAGACAGAAAAATCATGTTTCCATGTCTGTTCTCCTCAAATATATTACACCTCTCCTGCAGTTTCCAGGGAGAGGCAACATCACTTTGTAGCTGTAGTGGTGGTATACCGGTAGTTTAAATTCTTGTTCTGTCTTCTGTGGATTCTGACATGATTTCAGCATCTACAGCCTCATAAAGTATTGTGGTTAAGAAAAAGCAATGTTACTGTCTGAAAGGTTCTGAATGACTTTGTAACCAATGGCTTTGTTATATGCCATGCTTTTAGATAGGCTGCTCCCAGAACCTGATTTCATAAAAGTTCCTTACTGGGAAATTGTCAGTGAAGAATTCTATACTTTCAGTTACTTACTAAGGCTAAAAGAGGATTTTAATACTTGAAGAGAAAATAAATAAAAGAACTATTAAATGTGATTCTGGGCTTTGACTCAAAAAACAACCAACCAAAAAAACCCCAAAACCAACCAAAGAAAAAACCAACTTCTACTATAACTTTTTTTAACTGTTCCATGACTGACTTGTCAGAATCTAAACCTACAATAGAGTTATTCAGGTGGAGGAGGCAAGAAGGTTAAATTTCTGACACTGTTTTGATTGTTTCACACCTCCTGATGCCACTACCAATACCTCACATGCACAATACAGCCTTCTTGGCCGTGTGTTTCTTAAGCCTCAGCATGACTGGTTCTTTCTCCCAAAAGATCCTTCTGTTCCATTCCACTCAGGCAGTGCCGTGCCTTCCTAACACACAGATGCTGATCACATAACTGCTCCTCCTAGAGTGAATTAAGTCTTAGCCCTTGCCCTCTATGCAGTATAATGAGCCAAGATCTTCATTACTATAAAGTACACTGTGAAAGTCTAAACATGAATATTCTAGAGCTTGGATCATAAATGAATGTGGGAAAGACTATTCTCTGTCTAGTATGCAAAGAAGCATGTAGTCTGGCACATGTATCCACATGGGGAAATACCCATTCTAGACAAATTGTATCAAGAAGGAGGGAGAAGAGGCCTGACAGTCTCCAACTTTTTCAAATCCATGTGTCTGTATGTTTTCTAAGAAATACTCTGTATTTGTTTTTTTTTTCTTTGGAAGGCATGCTGCAATACAATGCAATAAAAACAATTTCTAATTTGTTCCTGAGCTTTAAAAGTAATAAAAGCCCTGTGTGTACATTAGTCAAATCTTGCAGAATGTGTTTTGTGTGTTACGCTTGTGTAACTGCTGACTGGTTTTCTATATAAAGAATAATTTGATACTTGACTGTCATGGTGCAGTTGTTTTAAAACTTCCTACTAGGATACATTACAAGTTAGAATAGTGAGGCTTTTACTACCCAGCATCTCGTTACAGGAAAGTAACAACTAATACCTCTGATGTTTTTGTAGATGACAAACTTTTTAATAGAAAGGACAAAATATGAGGGGCTGGTAAATTTTTACCCTGTTAACACTACAAGTTACTGATGATGTAAAATTGTATTGACTTAGATTTCTTGATGGCAGGCACTTAGAAGAGTCTTAGTCATTTATGTCTTAATAAAAATTGTTTTAGGTAACAGTGCTCATGATAAGGCATCCAGCCAAGATGAAGCAGAATTAGCTTCTGAAGAATTCAAGTCAACACTTAATCCTGAAACCAACATTCAACAAGGGAAAATAAAAGAAACAGACAGAACAAACATTTTAAGAGCACAGCAGAATTCATACAAGGTTGGAGAACATGTTTCAGAACTTGGGTGCAATAAAGAATGTTTGTCAAGCATTAGTGATGACAAAACAGGAACAGCTGAAGCTCAGCCTTCAAAATCTCATCCTCAACTACCTTCTGTCATCCAGAGAAGAGAGACTGTAACACAGTTTCAAGGAGTAACTCCAGTAAAATTATCTCGACGAGAGCTACGTCATATTCCTTCCTCTGAATTATCTTTGAGACGTTCAAGTCATGGAGCTGGTATCAGTTTTACTGCTCCAGATTCCATCGAAATGGACAAAAAGTCTAGTGTCACTAAGACATAGTTATTTTTCATTGCATTATTAATAGCTGCTGCTACTGAAGCAACTGTATTAGATTTCATTTTTTTATGGTCTCCTTAAGTATGACCACGGATAAGTAAGTGTTCTTTAGTTCTTACTGCTCACTGTCAAGTCATTAGCTGTTATGCTTACATAGTTTAAATGAATCTGAGATTGATTTAACTTAATACAGTATCTAAGAACTTTCATTCAAAGGCCTTTTAACACTGAAGACATTATTTATATTGGTTTGTGGGTTTTGCAGTTCAAAAAATACAAATGTTTTTCAAAAATTGCACTCTGAAGTGCACTACACTTTTGTAACTTAGGTTTCCTAGAACAACACTATACTTCACTTTTCTTGGGTCAGAAACAGCAACAGATTTTAATTTATTTGAATACGTAGCTAGAAAATGTGATTGCCAGTAGTATTGATCATGACTGGCTCCTGTGTGCTCTTTATCTAAAAACATTTCATAGGATACATATTTGAGATCAAAATCAGTATCTAAAGAGAAGTTTGTTCCTGAAAAGCAGCATAATAATACTTCTCTTTTTTCCTTCTTTATTCACATTTCCTTCATTCATTTATTCATTTTTCCTTCATTTATTCTTTATTCAACTGCCTTGACTTGCTTCTTTGTTGGCCATTTAAAGAGTGGCACATCACAACTGAAAGTGCTTACGTTCTACTAAAATGGAAGAATAAGCAACAGAGGAACGAATTCAGCATCCTCTAGCTAAACCAGATGGATCAATGTATTATTTTATTTGTACAAATTAGTTATGTCCTTTCATAGACAATTCTTCTGAATTCCGTATCTGCTTCAGAGCAAGGACTACATGTATCCTTCGTTTTACTGCTATACTGTTGTTGGTAATACATACAGGATGAAAAGGAAATATTTCTAAGAGGACACTGTTCACTGAGAAGCATATGCTTAAAAGCTGCACAGACTTGAAGGCAGAGACCAAAATGCCCACATTTAAATGAGATTAACACCTAAGCATAACTCTCCCCTACATAAAAACTGGCAGTACTGAAAGTAAGATTAGTTTTAATTTAGTGGTGGACTTTAGACAGTTGTGTTTGAAAAGCATTGTCTTAAATTATTACAGATACTTAGGAAAGGAATTTTTGCTTTCTGCTACTGTCTAAGCAAGGTCTTACATATAGCACGTGTGTCTGTAGGTATAAAAGAACTGCATTTTTTCCATGCCCCAAGTACAGTTCAAATCTGTCCACATTATGAAGACAGAATGCTAAGTTGACCTATTGTCTTATGGCACATTTAAATTTTTCTGAGGAGACTGCAAATCAGATAGATAAGCCACCGAACATGTCAAATGATTGCACCTTTCACAGTTATACCTAATTAATACCTCTTGTTCACCTCGATTGTAACGTAAGGATTGGGGTCTTTCTTGGTTGGTTTTGGATTGGTCTTGATGTTTTTTCCTGTCATGGAAGTACTGAGCCTCATTCACTTCGTGTTTCTAGTAAAAAAGCAATAAACAGAAATAAGGAAATACAGTTTCAAATGTGTACTTATTTACTAGAGCTGCATATTAAGTGAAGGAATTGTTGAAGGCATTTCTTCCCAAGATAATGCTGTGCATAATTCTCAGACTACTCTATAAATAAACATGAATTCCTCTTCTTTTGAAGTTTCCACAACTGAAAAACCTGTTCTTTATGGATGCAAAATAAGCAAGGGAGAATGTAGGAAAAGTACAGTCCCAGTAGATGTCGGCTGGTGCTCTGGTGGTTTCTGTAGCTGTGACAATGAAGGTTAACTAGTCATTCAAACATTAGACTCTGTATGCCACACATACCCATTTTAAGACTTAACTACAATCACAGAATGGTAAGGGTTGGCAGGGACCTCTGGAGATCATCTAGTCCAATCCGATTGCCAAAGCAGGTTCACCTAGAGCAGGATGCACAGGAACGTGTTGAGGTGGATTTTGAATATTCCCATAGAAGGAGACCCCACAATCTCTCTGAGCAGCCTGTTCCACAGCTCTGCAACCCTCAAAGTAGAGAATTTTTTCCTCATGTTCAGATGCTACTTCCTGTGTTTCAGTCTGTGCCT
>VWZY01006216.1:1531-19014 GCA_013399075.1 Chloroceryle aenea | reverse complement strand
GGAGATGGAAAAAGGGAAGGACCGGTAGCAAAAAATGGACCTGAGCAGTAGAGAAAGTAAGTGAAAGAGTGGTAAAGTTCCTTTCTTTGCTGCCTCTTCTGTTTCCATTCCTCTGGCTCACCCCATTGTACCTGTTTCTGTTCTGCCTTCAGCAGTGAAATGCTTACAGAGAGCTTTTCACCATCTTTTCTGGAGAAAGCTGAATGGCAAAATGCAGCAGTTGATCTTGGTGAACTGCAGAGTGATGGTATAAGCATATTTCTTGCTATGTGGACTACTGAACTCCTCTCAAGTTCTCTCAAGAAACAGAGAGTAACATTGTTCTAGTACTGAGGAAAACCCAAAGATTTCACTTAATCTTCCCAGAGCTGTATAATTCCATAATCAACCCCCAGAAAATGTGAGCAGTTATAGAGAGTAATGCTTAACTCAGGAGCTTCAACTAAGATTTCACAAAATGCATGTTTTTCTAGGCAGGATTTCTAGTGATGTACAAATGAATACTATGGATGTTTTTGTTGATGCAATTAGTGATGAAATCTCTACAGCATACTTGGGGGAAATGTTAACTTGTGCTTTTTATCTTAATTTCTGGTGTAAGGTGACTTAAACCTAGAAATATTTACTAATGCTTTTTTAAAAGTACTTCTGGGTGTCAATTCTGGTTTAAGGGTACATGAATGAAGTTGCCATTAAATAATAGCAGGAAAGTGGTTGTGGCTTTTCTTGAGGTGCTGGGAGAAAAGAGCAAAATCTTCTAAATTTGTTTTGTTTTTAAACTCTTGAGAAAGATTGTTGCTATTCGCTGCTTAAACACAGATGTCTGAAGCTATTTTAAAACATAGCCACAGTTTCCTGGTGTAATTCACATCTATTCTCTTCCTAATCCATTTAATACACCAGGAGGACAGACTACTCGGGCTAAAGACAGCATTAAAAAAAAAACAACCTCATTATTTAGATCTATACACTCAAATGACTACCTCACCAAAATATTAAGAAAGTAGTCATGGGATTAAATGACGAATCCTTAAATGTATAAGTAATTAATTGAAATGTGAGAAGTGGACAGTTAGGAGTAAGTGCTCCCTGGCTTTCCCAAGGGAGGAAAGTACCAGGTAGGGCTCTCCAGAAGTCTGACCTGTTCAGTATAGTTGTAAATGCCTTGGAGGGGAGAGTGTGTGCAGTGAGGCAGCAGCAAAGTAGGGTCTCGAAGCAGGTAGATACAAAAGATGGCAATAACATGGCTGGTGAAATACAGTGTGGATGAGTGTCAGTTGATGTCCTTCCTGAGGAGACTGAGAATGACATCTTGTATTCTTGTGACAATGTGATGTTCTCTCTTCACTAGAGTGGTAATAATCAGCTTTTAGTTCTGTGGAGAGATCAACTTCATGACCAATAACAGTGAAGAAAACTAATCAAGATTAAAAACTTAGAAATAGACCTGTATTATACAGAATATTTATGGAAAACACCCAAACATAATTAAGTCAGAAATCACTGTATGAAGAAATCTAATCCATTATACTGTATGAGTCAAGACTATTGGACAAGGGTACTGCAATTGTTTAAAATACTTATTAGCTGAGCTACTTGTGTTTCTACATCTTACATTCTGACAGAAAGGTGGTTCCAGAGGCCTATATATCTCTCTCACTATGATTATCTTTATTGCCAACTGTGTGTGCCTCTCTTAAATTCCTGGTTGTTTGATCAGTATTGGTCTTTTTTTTTTTTCTTTTATCTACTGCCTGTGCAATTAGATGATTTATAGCCCTTCCATTCTGCTCATGCTCAAGTGTGTGAACTAAACCTTTCCTAGTTTTTAAGATCATGAGGAATGTTACTGAGCAGCCCTTCTCTCTCTCTCTGTAACACAGAGGTGAATTAAAATGAAACATATTGGCAAATTCTGATTGAATGGTGTTTCAGAAGAAATTCTTTTTGGGTAGCTAAAGTGTTAATGCCTTTACAAAGACTCATGTAATGGTCACAGTATTAAATTGAGGTAAAACAACCACAGGAAACAGGCATTATTTTCCCCTCATATTTTGCACTGACAAACTCCCATCTTACCAGAGCTGTTTAGCTTCCAAATACACAACTCTGAACTCATTACTGCACAAATCTCCATCTGTTCTCTTGCTTCAGTCTTTGGGAGTTGTTCTGTGGGTAGAATCCTCCACTGTAGCAAATTGTTGCCAGTTTTGTCAGCAGTACATCTACCAGTTGTTCATTAATAATGCTGGCATATGCACTGCGTAAAACTAGCTTATTGGCTTTATCCTTGAGACTACCCTCCTGATAACCTCTTCCCAACCTTATATATAATTCCTCTTAACACACCTGTTGTCATCTTCCCTTTAAGCAATTTTTTCATTGTGTTACAACTGACTTGGAAAATGAAGTATACATCAGGGAAGCTTTTTGGTGTCGTCATATGGGAAGTATTCAGTAGAGAGACATTAATGACCCTCTACCATCTTCACTCCTTGCTTAAAAGGAGTACTTAAACTCTTAAGTTTTTTTTTTATTTCCCAGCGAAACTGAACCCAAGTAATTTTTACTAATTTTCATTTTTAATGTGCCAAACTCTGCCCTTAAAAATTGTAGCTTGTTTAGGGGGGAAAAAAATGAGCATTCGTAGAAGCAGCAGGGCCTTTCCTTTAACTTACTGTAACAGCACGTGACTGTGGCAGGTGAACAGGATCTCTTTGTTGCCAGTGATCTGATGTTGAATCTTTGCTACTTTTTCTTGAGAAACTATTTTAGACTTACCTGGAGAAATCTTCTGTCAAGGAAGCAAACCACCTCCTATGCTACTATTAAAAATTGTTCCTCAGTTGTGCCTGGGAAGTTAACCACATTGACACTAATAATAGTTGTACGATTATGAAGACAAATACCATTTCATATCTTCAGTCATATCCAATGCTCTTGTGCCAGCAGCTTGCATCATGGTAGCAACTTCCTAGGTATTAAAATCTTATTCCTGCCTTATGAAATTAATGTATGTCTCAAGGTGAAAAAGTAACACATCTTTCACAATAATAGGGAAACCCTACTGTTGTATTTGCTGTAGTAAGAGGCTTTGCCTCTTTGATCACTTATGCTAGTTCTTCTTGTTTGTCCTGCTAGTACTAATGAAAAACTCAAACTGTATTTTTCCTTGTCTCTGCATTGTCTTTGAGGGGGAAAGACTTGCACCGCAGGAAGTACTTAAGCTATATATTTGAAATAACTTTGATTTTAGAAATTGATAAAGCAAACTCACAAAAATAAAACAAACAAAAAAAAAACCTTAAAATCCCACAAAACCAGAGTTTGCCTATTCATTTAAAACACAGCAAAATCCCTAGGTATTGTGAGAAGTTTTTCCTAATGACTTCACTTGCTAGAAACAGTAGAGTTGCCTTCTCTCTGGTTTGACTTCTACTTTTCTCCTCCCTCCCACCAGCTAATAATTAAACCAATCCATGTGTGCTTAAAGGAAGTAAATTAAATCTGCTATATGGATCATGTTCTGAGGGAGTAGGTTTTGACATTGGAGAGTATTTTTACCAAAAAAAAAGACATGAAAAACTGGTACTAGCATGGCTTTTAGGCTAGAAGGGCCTTGGACTGAGCAAAAGGTAAATTATTAAAGTTGGAGTTTGTGACTTTAGTTTTCAGTATAACAGTGTTAAGTCAATCTGATAATTTTACTGTAATCTCGTTTTTAGAAATTGAAACTTTTAGCTTAAGCTTTCACAGAACACATCTCCTTTTAGCACTGAGATGCGCTGTGAACAGCAATAAGACAGGTGACTGATGGGTTTATACTTTATAAATCTGTTACACACCAGAAACTGAAGAAACATTTAACAAAGTTTACTGTATAAGTTTTTTAGCGATACTATATTTCAGTGCATATCACTTCCAATTAATTGTTACTTTGAATCAAGCAGATACTTTAAGACTTGTACTGTCTTACCTAAATTTTGATGGTTATGACTTCAGGAAGCTACTGTCAAGTTCTTTCACAATCAACAAAGTGGGATTAGTTTCAGATAGAGTAAAACAGGTGGAAAGAAATTAAGAAAGACAAGGCATTTAAATAACTTACTTTTAGTTGGTTCTTACTGACTTAAAGCAAAGCAAAACCAAGATGAGTTGCTTGGTATTTTGTTTGCATAATCTTGATACAGGGAGGTGCTGCAAGCAATAACAGACTAATTACATCATAATCTCAGTATTACTGAATAGTGAGTACTTATTTTAAGCAGCTTCTCTTTGTGTGGAAAAGCACATGTCCTCACTGCATGAGGGGCTTCATTCCCATGATCCACATACAGTTGCTTTCCATTTCTGATTTAGCAGCAGGTAATCACAGAAAAGCCCTTCAAAAACACCTGAACTCGGGAAAGTTTTATCTCCCAATTTGGGAAGCTGAAACATTTGGGTATGGGTAGGAGGAAGTGTGGAGTAAGCCACTGTCACACCATTATTCATAGAACAGACTTTCAAAAAAGGTGATACAGAGCTGGTGGTGATGTGATGATATTGCAAGTATTTGTGGCAGAGGGCTGAAGCTATGAAAAGTTTTTAGCAGGCTGCATTTAATTTTGTGAGCAGCCATGATGATTAAAGCTATCTACTCTAAAGAAGCAAATCTGTAAATAATCAAAGAATATTACTTCTGTATGCCTTACTCTCCAATTCTGGATGTCTAAAAAAATCCACTTTTCTCAAATACATAGTCATGAATCTTGGTGTTAGTATCTGCACATGGCAAAGGATGAAGTCTTCAATCCATACATATATAATAGCATAAATACTATGGGAAACACACCATGGCATTATGTTGACAAGTCACCTTTCTTCACCGTGACTACACAGTGCTTTTGCCTGGTCTCTTGCACAAGTTTGCTAAATACTAAGCAATTGATTACATGCTGTCACAAATCCAAGACACAGCAAGGGTGGAAATGAGGTCTGGGCTACAGTGTTTTTCAAAACCCTGCTATTCTTACTACTAGGAGAAAAGGAGAGGGATTTTTTCTTTTTTTTTTTTCCTGCTAGAAAAGGTCATGTTTTTGCACTGTAATGCAGAGTCCAGCTCCAGGGCTCTGTACTGGCTGGTGTCTGAATGCTTCAGTGTTTTGGTCACACTCTGGTTTGGCCCTTATCTCACCCTGCTGTCCTTCTCTTTTTTGGTGTCTTTGGACAGCTTCCCATAGCTAGGTCAGTTGTAGTCCTGCTGGTGTGCAACTGGAAACAACCCTTCTTCACAATGGAAATGTTACTTTGTTTTGGATTTTTCTCCACCGCTTTCAGAGGGGAAGTTTTGCATGCTATTGATGTTATGACACTACAGAAGATACTTGATTCTTTGCGATGGGCTTAATTGGAATAGAAGGGCACTGTGATAAGCCCTTAACTGCATGGTTGAGGAACAAAGCTGTGTGTCGTTAATCAGAGGTCACTCTGAGGAAATTTCCGCCTTATGAGCCATTAGTTTATTTTCTCTTCTATGTTTGTTTTGTTTGGGTTGGTGTTTTGTTTATTTTTTCTTATTATTATTAGTTTTAAATTTTTTTTACTTGTAAGTCCTGTCTGTTTAGCTTAGTAGTTTTGTTCTCCCTAACAGCTCTCTTGCTGCTTCGTGGGGTTTTTTGTTTATTTTTTAATCCTATCTTTTAGTCCTGTTCTTTCCATGTTTACTTTTCTTTTTACACACTTATTTGGATGTAGCTGTAGAAGGGAAGAGGTGAGCTACGCCTTTACACAGAGGACTGAGACTACAGCAATATCTTTCTCTGGCAGACAGGAAGGAGGCTGTTTTATCCTCCTGATCTGTTGCTGGTAAATTAATGTCTCCCCTCAGATAATTTTTGTTTTCTAACTTTAAATTGGTATGCATTTGATGTGCAACAGGGCTGAATTTTGAGCACAAAATCAAGGACTTTTAAGCACTTTGATGCCACTGGGCTGTACATCCCTAAGTTAAAAAAGATTGTTTATTGTTTTGCTGAACATTCATTCTTGGTAGTCCCTTCAGTTATTTTTTTTTCATATGGCTTTTTCTTTCTGAGGATATTCTCCCTGTATGCAAACAGATTGTGCAGATGCTGTATGTGTGTCAATGATCAGGGTTTAAGAATATGACTCTGTTAGTTTATAGTAATTGGTCTTTTTTACCTTTTAGCTTTAAAAAAAAATAAATCGCTGTTCAGATGACTAGTTTTGGTGAGAGTTGCAGGTCTCTTGAGGTGCAGTAGCACAAAGCATTGTAAAGCATTGTACACCTTAAACTTGTGTTCTGTTGAGTTTAGGATGAGTGAAAGGCTTTCTCTTTTGTGGAAGAAGGGGGGATAAAATCTCCATGCCCTGAGGTTGTAGGGCTTGTGCAGTGACCACATTGTTCCAGGGTGCTATCCAGCATGTGTGGAAGTCAGGGGATCGCATGCATGTGTAATTTTTAATCCCCCTCCCCCCTGCTTCTTCCTGAAAACTCCCTCTGCATTTGCACTCCCTGAGAAGCAACCTTTTCCTTCCTTCATGAAATGCAGTCTACGCTCTTCTTACTTCTAAAGCTGTTCAGAGAAGGTATAAAGGGGCAACTGTTTCTCACCAGAATATAAAGAAATAGCCAGTAATTGTGACAGTGGCAGCAGATTGAGCAATTCAGTGGTAGTCACTGAACCATTTACTCAGTCATGGTTTCATCATGCTTCCATGATTGATATGCCACAAACATGAAGGTGGGAGAAATCCTGTCCCACTCCTCCATTGAACAGTCCTTCCTGGGACCTGCAAAGACAAGGCAGTAGTCATTGGCCAGAGTAAGGGCATAACCTTCTAACTTGCTGCGTGCCCCTTCCTCTTTATGCACTTCTTTGGAAATGTGGGGGTATATTTATCACCAGAGTTTTGTCTTGTTTTTGTAATATATTTTTTATTCCTTTTTGCTAGCTGGCTTGCCTTTTGCAATTCTCAATTCAAGACGTATCCCCTTCCAGAGAGGAGTTTTCTGTAGTGATGAATCCATCCGGTATCCATACAAAGAGGACACCATTTCTTATAAGTTGTTAGCAGGAATAATTATTCCTTTCGGTATAATTGTTGTAAGTTAAACTTTTCTTCATTGCATTTGATTTCAGTGAGGGGGGGGAAAGGGAGGAGGGGCAATCTGGTAATACAGACTTTTAAAAGTATTCTGTAAGTTTTCTCGACTTTAAAATAATGTCATAGTCATAGAATGGCTTGGGTTGGAACGGACCTTAAAGATCATCAATTTCCAACATCCCTGCCATGGTCAGGGACACCTCCCACTAGATCATGTCCTTAGACAGGTGGCTAAAGCAGTAGAAATGGTGTTCTAGCAAAAAGGTTTTCTTTAATTGAGGACAAACAATTAAAATGATAAAATGGGAAAATAATATTTTAGAACTATGGTGGCTTTATTCTGTAGTCTGAAATATAAAAACATTCTCCCTTACCATATCTGTTAAGAATAATATGTATTTTGAATTACTAAGTCTAATTTTTTTTTTAATATTTGAGCAACTACTTTAAGAATAGAGTTTGCATGACTTACTAAGTCATTGACAGATTCTTTAGAAATATGTGTGTGGAAGCGAAACAGATACAGAGTTTAATTGAAAAATATTATGGCTTCAAATCCAAAGGCATAACTGGATTAAAAAGAGTAAATAGCCAGGGAGTTCTCCCCTGGATGTTTCCACAAAGGTCAGGATAAAACACTGGGCCCATATGTTTTTGAGTTAATGTTAGGGCTCACTTTCATGCAGCACATGACCTGGCTAAAAATGGGATGCTGTTCTACTTGCCTCCTCTTCACAGCAGATCAGTGAGCTGGACAGATTGCCTCTGCAACTGCCAGTTTGGTGTCTCCCCTCTTTGACCACAGCTGCTACCTCAGTTGAACTAGCTCAAGCATATAGGGACTCTGTACCCTTAAGATTTAATTACATAGTATCAACTGAACTAACCTAAATAGCTTACCCTGCACAAAAGGTGAGGTCCCACTATTAATCTGTTTTTGCTGCCTCTGGTGACTTCTCTGAACCAGGATGAACTACTGAAATTCCTTAAACCGGGAGAAAATGGCAGCTTTCTCTGAGCTAGGTTGAGTGACATGTCTCCTGGGAAAATACAGTATCGGTGCTGAGACAAAAAATGGCATGGGCCTGTCCTTTGTCATGGGCAAAGGGAGATCTGGAGCTCATCAGTTAATCATTTTGTGTCCTATGTCTCATGGGACTGTGCTCTAATTCCCAACAACTGGCTTTTCAATAGAGGTTTCAGGATCCCTGTCTAGATGTGTTGAAAACCTTCAGATAGCACTCATGGCTCTGTGTTGGGAGACATTCAGGCTCATCAGAACTGTGCTTTGAACAGATTTAAAACTCTTCTCCACTAAGTAAGATTATTAGGTGTATAATATTTATCCAAGTATATGTTAGAAATCAAAGCTGGAAAATGAGCACCAAAATGTAAACCTCAGTATTGGCCAGCTCTTTCTCCAGGTTAAAATCAGGAGGGATATTATGGCAGTCTTGACTCCTTCTTGCATAAGGACTGCATGGATTTTTATCTAGGTTTCAGCATAAAGGTCAGTTTGTACCTTGTGTTTGCTCTTGGGTGGAATATATTTTTTGTCATAACTAGAAGTGTGGTGCTGGGAATCAAAACTGTCTTACCTGGTTTTCCTTTTCTTTGGAAGAACTGCTTCAAAAAGCCCAGACATACTTCTGGAGCAGATGAAACTTTTTTTTTTCTTTGTCTCTTTAACTGTTAAGTACTTTTTGCTAAAAGATCCTATCTTTTAAGATAGAGATACAGTTTTTACCCTGTTAGTACTGTTGGTAGTCAGTATTACTGAAGAGCAGCAGTACTTGGTCACAACTGGATTGTTACCTTATTGCTATCATCAGGGAGTGTGGAAGAGCAGGAGAATAGAACAAGCAAAGACTGATGTTTTGCCCTCAGAACTTTGCTACCAGCAATTTGCAGCTCAGGGACTTCCTGAGTCAGAAAAGGCTTTAGTGAATATAGTAACTTTTGATGGATGCATTTCCTTTGAATATGTTTTATCTTCATCTGAGCCTGTATGAGCATTTAGCTAACAAAGCTACCACTCTAATATCAAGGACCATCTTTCAGTTGTGAAATCAGTCTTTTCTGTGAAAGATTTGCTTTTACCATCTGACTTTTAAACAGTATTGGTGTCCTTTTACTCAATGCTCAGTCAAATTATTGGAGACAGATAGATACTCTTTGATGTGTTTGTCCAGTGAAGTAGCTGCATTGACATTACCTAAAGTTTTGTCACCTCAACTGAGATAAGGGACCACCTTGCAGGTTTTGCAGCAGTATTCTTTAAAAAAGGTATTCATTATTTACCAGTTATGGCTGTGATATTTCTGCTCAGCTATATTCATGAATTTGTTACTATCTGGGTTAGCTAGTTCTGCATAAGAGCTTACCAACATCTACTTAACCTTTCAGCTTTAGTCCATGTTCAGGTGTTGCTCTACTTTAATCTATGTTTGAATGTGGTGCAGGGTGCAACACCTCTGTCAGGTATCTGATGGGACTGTCTGTTTGCCTTAATGTGCAAATCTGCTGATGGATACTTTGTCTGCCCACGTATCAAGAGTGTCTTATAACAGCTTCACTCACCAGAGCTCTCCTTTGCTGGAATGCTGGACTTGTCCCTCTCAAGTAACAGACAGAGCCATCATTTAATCTTCACAGGACTTCTTTAAAGATTAATTTACATACATGCATACAGTCCTGCACCCATCTGATCATCTATATGAGTCAACCCTTTCTGTACAAGATGAGACCATCTAGTTGAATATCCAACTTGTCCAGGGTGAAGTTTTGTACTTGGTTTAAAGAAAAGCTTCCTTTCTGCAAAAGGAAGTTGCAGGAAAATAAATCTGCTTTCTTGTCAACACTTAATATGCACTTAATACATATAACTTGGACATGCAGGGTGAAAGTCCTTGGGACAGCCTCAGTAATGACTGTCTTGCCCTGATCTCATTAGTTTTCTTTTCTTCTGTAAGGGTTTAATATTTCTGATGAATAGGAAATATTTATTTCTTTTTTATTTTTGAATAACTGACCTTTCCTATTCTGAAATGAAGTCTAGACCCTTCAGAATAGTCTCTTCCTTCACTATAAAACCTAACAACTTTATGATGAAATAGAAAAATATTGTACAGTGGAAGTCAACTGAAGATGACTCACGGTATAATAAAATGTAACATTGCAGAAAATGTTTCTAATTAGGGCCATGCCAAGTAATATGGAAAAATGTTACTGGAAGGCTTAATTTTAAAAAATACTCTGAAAATCAGTAATGTTAATTTAAACATGAAGCAGGGCAAGGTAAAAACTTATTTTTTTTTCTTCTGCATAGAAGTATGTAAAGTTTGGGCATTGCTACTGCTGACTCTTGGAAAATGTAAATATGCAGTTTAATGTGTATAAAAACAATTCCTGAAACTACATCTGACTATTAACAAAAGAGTAAGAACTTTCGTTTTAAGCAATTATCTCTCTTTAACTCTCATCCTTATTTCTCTTTCAGATAATCCTAGGAGAGACCCTCTCTGTCTTTTATAATCGTTTGCACTCAAATTCATTTGTCAGAAATAACTACATAGCCACGATTTACAAAGCCATTGGGACCTTTATTTTTGGAGCAGCTGCTAGCCAGTCACTGACGGACATTGCCAAGTACTCTGTTGGTAGACTGCGTCCTCACTTCCTCGCTGTGTGCCAGCCTGACTGGACACGAATCAACTGCAGTCTAGGTTACATTGAGAACTTCTCTTGTCAAGGAGACAAAGCAAAGATCAATGAAGGAAGGTGAGTCTGACTAATCTTGTATACTTGTAAGACCTGTTTCTTAACTTGGGATAATGAGTTTGTTGTTGCTACTACATTTTTTTGTGCTTCTCCTAGAAAAAGTTTCTTGTAACAAATTTTAACCTTTGAGCCTTGTCAAGACATTGGATTCTGGAAACTTGTTTTATTAATGTGTAGAAGAATTCATAAATTACCGTGTTTTCATTTCTGATTTTTTTTTTTTTTTTACAAAATGTGAGTGATGTTCAGTTTTTCTTTGCTTCTATTTGTTTCTAAAATGCCTGCATACACCAATGAAGGGAAGAATTTGAAATCTGCCTTCAAAATTTGCTGTGGAATAGCAAGAAAAGGAGATTATATTTAGAATGAAAATAAACAAAACATGTATGTATCCATATAAAAATCTGGAGGACTGTGAAGAGAATCATTCTACCCAGGTTTCTCATTATTAGGCCTTTTATTACCTTAAAGTACTTATCTGCCAGTTCAATTTGCAGCAAGATAATGAGGAAACAGAAATGCATCTGTCGCACTGGAGTTTTCCGCTGTGTTATAATCAACATGTTTGAATGCTGTTGGTAATGTTAAAAGTCTGCTTACAAGTTCAGAATAACTTCTGGTGTTAGAGTTGCTTGAGCTCCCTGAAAGTTTATCCTTAGAGACACTCCTTGCCATTCTTTTTCTTATAGAAGACCTGTGTACCCTCTTAAAACTTTCTCTGTGCATATGTTTTTTAAATACATGTGTCTAGGTTTTCCTCACTGTTCTTTGTGCTCATTTGCTCTTCTATCACATGTCCCCCATGGATCTTCTAGTGACTGTGCATGGTTTTCCTCAGTAGCCACAGGAAGATGTTGCATATTGATTTGGTGGGGCCTAGGTCATGCTCAGGATTGTGCACAGCAACTGGTCAAAGGTGCCCGGACCAGTTTGTGTTTTGAACGGCTGTTGGTAGTAGAAGAGGAAGACCATGATGGTAGGTACACAGTACAGCAGATGATCCTAAAATGAGCAGAATTTCATGCAAGTAGGGAATAGACAAACTGGAGTTTGGACTTTGAGAGATGAAAGTAGAGGAGGGTGCTTCATGTGCAGCTGCCTTTTTTTCTTGTGTGTTACTGATGATAATTATTGTGCTTAGAAGATCTTTATTTACTTATTCTAAGCTATTTTAAGGACTGACTATTGGATGGACTTTGAGTGGTCCTGTAGAGTCAGACTGTCCAAGGTGAAATTTTTATTTCTGTTGCAGCAAACGTGTGGTGTACTTCTCAAGGCCTGTAATGGTCACTTTTCATATGACTGTCAATTTCAGTTTGAAAAAATGCACGGTAAAGAAAGGAGGTATTTCATGAAATGTAGAAACCAAACTAATTTCTAAACAAAATGTCTGACAGATTTCTAAGTGTTCCTGACTTTTCAAAGATCTGACTTGCAGTAGAACAACCTTAATAGTTGAAATAAAGGAGATGCTCTCTCCCCCCAAGATAAAAAAATTCTTTGTATCTTGTCAGCTTTGCAGATTGTAGTGTGGTGAGTTAGCAGAAATGATCACAAAAAACTAACTCTTTAGTGTTTAAAAGAAGATAAAATGCTAACTTAAAACAAGATGGAGGAAGTACAGATTTTGTTGTACATTACGTTGTTGTGGGGATGAACTGTTTTGTTGTGTTTTGGGTTTGTGCATTTTAGTTGTTTTTTGGTTGGTTGTTTTTCTTCAACAGGGTAAAAGTGGTTATTATTTTGCTACTATGTGAAAAGATACTTGTCTAAGTTTGAAATGAAATGAGTCAACAAAATTGCACATAGTCAGTTGCTTTGTGAAACAATATTGTGGCTTTCATCATGAAGCTGTGGGGTCAAAGTTCAGCATGGACATAGCTATGAGTCTTCACTTGCATGGGTCTAAAATTGCTTCTCAAATGTAAAGAGGAAAAAAAGAGAAAATTTGAGTTGGTTGAGACTTCCATATTTGAAGTGAGATTTGTTTGTCATCTCTTAGTAGCTGGAACAAACCTAACAGTTTATAATTTGTTTCATTCCCTTTTTCTGTTGCCCCAGTTGCTTCCTAAAAAATTATGTAAGAGGGCACCCTCCTTTTTGGTCAAAGCTTGCCTTGAAGCAAGGATTCAGTGTGAGCTCACCTGTGAATACTTCTGCTCTCTGATGAGGCTTTTCCATGCACAGGAAGCTGTAAACAAAAAGTTAGTGAACGGCTAAAGAAGGGTTGATTAAAGTGGGACACTGTCCTGTACAGGTGGATATCATGGATGCAGTGACCCAGTAAAATATTCTGCGTTTCTTATGGAAATAGGGCCTTACATCTGAAAGGGTGGGTTCTGTCATCTTAGGTCATGTGCCTGTATACCTTACAGTTAATAAGAAGGGAGTTCAATTGCAAAGGGTTTTATAGAAAGTTAGAGAAGGCCATTCGGCTATCAAACTGTAACACAGAAGTGATTTCTGGATCAGTTAGACAAAATTATTAGTGGCAATCTTAGAACCATCTACCCTCATTTGAATAAAATAAATATGCAGGTATAAATACCAAGAAAGACAGGACAACCAGTGTTGCATACAAAATCATATGTTCTGCACTGAACCTGTTACTCCTATGTAGTAGTAGAACTTGAGATGGTATTTGTATATTTTCAGAGATTCATGCTTAGTTATTTTAGTTTACTCTTTCTTAATTCATTCCCACTTCAAGACTAAAAAGATGAAGTAACCTCTGGACCTCTTTGGTGTGCTGGGATTTGCAAGTTTCTAGGTGGGTTCAAAAACCCATGTAAACAAACTTCTTGAATAAAACCAGATTTCATCACTTTGGTGTATATATATAATGTTATAAACTTGGTAACACAAACTGCACATTAAAGCCTTGTGTTAAAGGTCAGCTATATTGAAGCTGATATTATTTAAACTTATAGTTCATCCACAAAATGGTAAGAATAAATGTTGTAACATGGAATATGCAGTATTATTACTCTGTGTCTGCTGAATAATTTCTGTGTTGAACTTAAAACCTTTGCAAGTAAAAAGCTTTTAATTAATGTGTTTCTTGCATGTTCAGTTTGCCATAGTGGCCACAAAACTGTGAAACAGAAACTAATTTAGACTAATCAATTTAGTGGATAGAAGTTAAAGAATCAATTCAGATACCTGGCAATTGTGTTATGAAGCTATTCTTAATAGTTTTGAATTAACATAAATGTATTTTTAATATTGTATTTCAGGATAATTGTTACCTTCAGATGATGGCAAAACTACTTAAAAAAACCCCCAGCTTTCTAAGATGTCACCAGAAAAAGTATTAAAACATTTCAGAAAATAAACACGCCGGCTTCTATTAAAAGCTTATGTCTCCTACCCTTTTGAGTGTACCTTAGAACTATCTTATAAAATTCTGAATCTTTGTCTTCTGAAATTTTCAGTGAACCTTTTGTTACTGATGAATTGATTGCTTCCCATCCCAGTATTGTTAATTGTCCACATCATCTTGAAGACTGTGGAGACCTTGTTAAAATGTCTGGCACTAGTGGCTTAAATGCTTCTGGTATATATCTGGATGCTTAGGAAGCCTTTGTCAATATATAGGAGGAAAACTTTGGAGGTCTTCTAGTCCAACCTTCAGCTTAAAGCATAGGTAACTGTAGAGTTTTGACAAAGTGTTATGCATTCTGATCTGTTCAGAAGCTCTGGAGGTGGAGATTATGTAGCTGGTTGGGAAAATTCATTCCTTTATTTGTCTTTGCCCTTTTTTTTAACCATCGGGGGACCTCCTGCCACCTTAGCATGGCTTTTTAAAGATATCTAAATAGCCTCATTATGGTATCATCTATATTGTTCAGCATCACTGGATGCAAGCCATCCAGTCTCATAAATTTGCATCTCCAGCTTCAAGTTATCTTGGTTAGATTTCCCTTGCCTAGGTAGTCCCTCTCTTCTCTACACTTCATTACAAAGCGTAGAGACCTGGGACACTGAAAAGATCATTTTGGAAAAGACTTCAAAACCTGAGGCAAAGAAAGTATTAAGTACTTCCAGCTTTTCTATTCCCTTTGTCACAGCAAAGCTTATCTGTTAAGTGATGGGCCCATGTTATTCGTCTTTTTATTTTGGTACTGATCTACCAGTTGGAACACCTCCACATTGCCCTTTTTGTCCTTTACTAGCTCTAGCCTTGGCCCTCCTGATTTCTTCTCTGCATGTTTGCTGATGCTTCAGTAGTTGTCCTTGGTAGGCAGGTTTTCTACCTCTCATTTTCTTCTGTATATATGCTCAGTCTGATGTTGCTCTGTGAATTGAGATGGCCACTTTTTAGTCCTTGTTTTCTTCAACAGTGGGGTGTAATGTCTTTGTGCTGTGCAGTGGTTGTCCCTGAAATCCTGCCATCTCATGATTACTGTAACCAAGGCTGTTGCTGACATGTCCAACTGGTTCATCTTTGCTCCTGAGTGACAAACAGATAAGTAGAGAGCACTTTTCTTGTAAAGCCTGTCCAACAACAGTGTTGAAAAAGAAAGCTGTTGTTTGTATCCTGCAACATTGCCCCTCTAGCAGATTTTGGGGAAGCTGAATTTCCCTGAGGAGAAACCTTTCTACATAGGAGGTGCCCAAGTTCCCATGCCTCCAGTCTCTAGAAATTTTAATCTGTACTTGAATGGTAAAGATGCCTAGTCTGACTCATGGATTCTAACATATTTTGGGGTTGTCCCATCATGTGTGTCATCATCTACCCCACCATGTCCCCCTTTTGTGTACTTAAATGACTTACTAATCCTGAAAGGAAGGCTTACCAGTTCTTCTGTAGTCTTCAGCCTTGGGCAAGGCTTGAACCCTAGCCTCCAAACATCTAAGTGAGCTTCCTCCTTGCTGAACTTCTATAATTACTTTGTGTTTCCTTTTTATGCATCACCAGGTGTGTTAAAAGAAGGTGTGTTAAAAGAAGGATCACCATATGGTTTAATTTCTTGAACCTTTCAATTCAATAACTTTTATTCTGGATCTTATTTATTGAGCTCTCATTTAGGGTGCAGGTTTGGAGGCATTCCTGTCTTTTAAAACATCTACTGTTAAGGTATTGTTGGCTGGCTTCTGTTCTTTTATTGAATAAGACACAAAGAAGACAAAAAGCCCCTATATATAAAATCTGCTCTAAACAGGATTTCATAAATGCCAGATGTGTCCCTTTGTGTTATGATATTGTCCTTTTGGACTGCAATTGAAAAATCTGGGTTGAATTTCAAATCTAGGTAGTTGCTGGTTCCAGCTTTTGTTTTATCAAAACAATAGAACAAAATTTGGAAGTCCTCATGAATGCAGTTCAAAACTCTTTCATGTTTTTGAAACAAATATTGCCACTAGTTCCACAACAGTGCCATTTGTGTTGTGCAAGGAGACCTTTCAGGTTTGCACTCCTGAAGGTAGAGTGGGTAGTTTTCATTAGAGGGGAAAAAAAGTGTATGTAGCAAACATCTCAACCCCTAATTTTTTCATGGTCTATAAAATGGGGAAAAGAGAGGTATTACACACATGTAGCAATGCATGTAATACATAGCTCCTGTCAGCACACAGGGCTTGTATAGCAAGCATGTATTACCCCACCCCTGGTTTAATAGTCCTGGGTGTGTGCTAAAGGGCTCTAATTCTATTTGGTCAGGCTTCCTGAGGTTGCTACAATTTTTTTATTGGATGCACTGTGTATTGCATTTTAACTGAGCAGTACAAGTTGGTCACAGTAATGCAATCGCTGCCTTCTAAATATTTTTGTAGCATAACACTGTTTATCTTTTTTACTGAGTACGGATGTTGGGGTGGGACCTGAAAGGTCAGAGTTCTGCCTTTGAGGGAACACTGAAAATCTGGTGACTAGGCAGATCCAAGAAGGTGTTCTTTCTTGTTTATTTGTCAGCTTCATAAGCACGTACACAAAAGTGAAACCTTTGAACCTTAAGTGGTAAGTACTATGACATGTTGTACAAGTCTAGCTACTTCGGAGGCAGTCTGTGCAGCCTGAACTCTGTTACGATCCAAACCAGGCGTGTGCAGCTAGTAGTGATATGTGTGTGAAAGATTTTCTCTGAAGTTTAATTTTGTGTAATTGTAGTTCTTCTAATTTCAGTCTGTCACTATGTTCTCCTTGTGTTAACAGATAACACAGCTGTTAGGGTTGATAATTATAATTGTATTACTAATGTACAGATTCATATTACAATTCAGTTGTCTAAAGAAAGAAACAGTTCTATACTTCAGTTGATATATTGCTCCCATGCTGGCTTGCACTCAAAATAAGCTGTGTGTTGTCTGCTAAGTGTAGTCTTTAAAGAATTCTTTAGGAAATTGGAGCTGACTGTTTTGACCTTGATAACTTATTTCAGCACAATTGCCAAGGTGATGCCCTTTACCAGTCACTCACCAGGAATTTGATTTCAGCTTTGTTTACAGCTCTTTGGCAGGCTGTAGTCATGCATTCTGGTGAGTGCAATTAAATCACTCAAAGCAGTTCCAGCCAGGTGGCTGCTTTAGGGCTAACCTGCATAAATTCGTCTTGAAGTTCAACCAAACTTTCGAAGTTGTTTTATGTTGTTTGT